>CATIWR010020882.1:0-10451 GCA_949677035.1 Omphalea diandra | reverse complement strand
CCCTTATATTAAAAGAGAGTGGTGAGATTAAAACCAATTCTTCCAAGACCACAACCATGTTTTTGTTCAAAGGGATGTATTACACTACTAACGAAATTTACAATCTTTTGTATAGTGCTTTTGTGTCTCTTTTGCAAGGTTACGAAGAATGGTTTTTAATGGAGGTGCCTAGTAAGCAAGACAACCTAACTTATACTACTTTTGATAATGGTACTAAATTGAAGAGTGAAGTTGAAAACTTTTGTAAAAGGGAGTTTTCTAATTCTTGTTTAGATGTTTGTGCTTGTTTCATGTGTTCTAGGCATAGTTCTTTTTGTTTTAAGTATTACTTTTGCGTTTCTAATTTGTTTTCTTCTTTAAATACTTGTTTATGCATTTTAAAGGATTTCTTTTGTTCTAAACATTTTTCTCCTTCTCTTAGCATTTCTTCTTCTTCAAATTGTTTTTCCTGTTTTTCTTCTTATTTCCAACATGATAGTTCTTCTTATTAATGTTTAAATGTTTTTAATCCTTTTTGTTTTAGTGATAAACTTTTTTCTTCATGTTTTTGTGTTTCAAAGAGCACCTTTTGTTTGAAAAGTTTATTTCCTTTTAAAATTATGTTTTAGCTTGTTTTTTTTAATTCTAGGAGTTTGACTTTTTGTAATTCTTATTTTTACAAGTCTTCTTTTTTTTATTCTAGAAGTGTATTCTTTTTACAAGACCTTAGTGCTTGTTTTTCAAAATTTTATCTTTCTAAATGTTCTTCTTCTTGTTTTAGTGTTTATAAACCATTATTTTATTCTTTTTTCTATTTTAAATGTTGGTTACGAAGAAAGTTTTCTTTTGATTTTAAATATTCTTATGTTTCATATTCTTATTTGATTTTTAAATCTTTTTTTTTGATAAACCTAGATCTTCTAGTGCTTTTGTTTTAAAGAAAATTAATGCTTTAGTATTTATCCATACTAGATGGCAAACATGTACTAGGGTTTCTTTTCGACATTTGATTTTGATTCAATTAAATTTTGCACATATTAACCCTATTGTAGGTGGTTCCATACGTCTAGTATTAGATCTAGGTGGAAAGACTTACAATTTATGTTGTAAGTTTAATTAAGATTCTTTTTGTTAGTTTTTATATTTAGTTTTTGCTTTCTTATAAGTCTAAATTCGAGGACAAATCCCCTTAAGGAATGAGGGAATGATGCAGATAGCCAAGGCAAGTTAGCAAAGGATCCACTTTAATTTCAAGGCCCAATCATAAGGGGAAGCCTAAAGAAGTTAAAGGAGGCAATTGGAACATTCATGCAATAAGGAGTTACATTTGGATTAGCTTAAGAAGAGTAAAAGATGCATGAAGCCCAATTAATAGCTGATGGGAGCTTAAACTTTTCAAATAGAGCACTTAACTTAGCACAATGGAGCCCAACTTATGGAGAGCACCCAAGTATAACCCAATTCAACCAAAGCATGTAAAAAAAAAGCCCAAGGCATGTAAAAGAAAGCCCAAGTCATGTAAGCAGGGCAATAAGGCCCAAAGTCAAAGATTCTTACGATATTTTCTTAGTTGGCAATGTTTTCTAATACCATTAGGATTTCCTCATGAGGCTAAATCCTTTTCCTTTTTTATTTAGGAAGAGTTGTTCTTTAATTAGGAAAATATCTTGGTCTAATCTTGTTGACCAATCATAATGTTTCTTTAGTTTTCCTATTTAGTTTAGGATGTATTTTCCTTATTAGATTAAGAAATATTGAATTTTGTTAAGGAATGTAAACTAAATCCTAATTAGTTTTGGATTAAGCATTATAAAGCTATAAATAGCCCTCATATTTTGCCAAGAGAACATTCATTCAATCAATATTATTATTGTTAGCAATTTTGCTTGTGAAACTAAATTCTCTTATTGGGTTCTTGAGTGGACTTGGTGAGATTGTTGAGTGAAGGCTTAATAATTTCACAAACTTGATAATTATGATCTTAAATTAGCTTGGTTAATTTAAGGTTTGAGTTTTCACAACTTTGAATTTTTATAACTTAGGATGCTATAAACTAGTTTTCTAGAGTCTAGCTAGGATTTGAAGATCAAAACTCTAATACTTGTTTTGTTAGATCTGGTCAACTATTCTCAAGTATAAAGGTAAGGAATCTAATCTAACCTTGTTTGTATCATTAGTTATACCCCTTTACAACCAATCTAGCTTTGTTTCTATTAATGAAACCTTGCTCATCTAACTTATTCCTAAACACTCACATCCTACAATAGGATGTTCCTTGGGCCTTGGAACAAATTTTTATACTTTGCTTCTGTCACATTGGTTAAGTTCCTCTTACATGGCAATCACCCAACTTTCATCATCAAGAGCATCATCAATTGATTTTGGCTCAAATTGAGAAACAAATGCACGATTATTATCTAAAGCATTAAGTTGAGATCTAATACTTACACCCTTTGTTGTATTATTAATAATTAGATCTTTTAGGTAATGTTTGGAGAATCTTCAATCCTTAGGAAGATCTTGATCTAAAATTTATGCTTATTGTGGTTGAAATACTTTTTCTTCTTTTTATGACTTGTCTTCATCACAGTTTATAACAATTTCTCTTGAAGTTGATTCTAACTCCATTTTCTCAAAGTCATCTACAAGATTATCAACAAGAGAACCTTCCCAAGATCAAGTTTACTAGATTCATCAAACACAATGTACATTGACTCCTTAACAACCATAGTACTATTATTGAATATTCTATAGGCTTTACTAGAGATGGAATATCTTAGAAAAATACCTTCATTTATCTTATAATCAAATTTTCCAAGATTGTCCTTAGTATTTAAGATGTAGCACTTGCACCAAAAAACTCTTAAGTATGACAACTTAGGCTTTCTACCATTTTAAAACTCATAAGAAGTTTTATTGAGAATGGGTCTTTTGAAAACGCGATTAGCAATATAACAAAAAGTATTGATGGTTTCACCCCAAAAGCAATTAGGTAAGGAATACTCATTGAGCATGGTTTTAGCCATCTCGACTAGTGTTCTATTTTTTCTCTATACAAAACCATTTTGTTATGGTGTTTTAGGAGTTGAAAAATTATGAGAAATCCCATTTTTAGACAATAAGATTTAAACGATTCATTTTGAAATTCCTTTCCATAGTCACTCCTTATAGAAGAAATAAAGTACTTTTCATTTCGAACTTTTTTTGTAAAACTTTTAAAAGCATTGAAAGTGTCATGCGTATGAGCTAGAAAAGATACCCAAGTAAACCTAGAGTAATCATCAACTAGGACAAGTGCATAATATTTTTCTCCTAAACTAGCACTCTTAGTAGGCCAATTAAGGCCATGTGGATAAGTTGAATAGGTCTAGATGTACTTATAACATTTTTTGCCTTGAATGAAAATAGATGTTGCTTTCACATTTGGCATGGTCCACATCTCTTGTCCTTTAAGAATTTTAGCTTGGGAACGCCTTCCAATAGCTTTCCCTTTGATAGGCTTTATAGGAGTTCCATACTAGCATGACCAAGTCTTTTATGCCAAAGCCAAGCTTCATTGTTATAGGACATAAGACACTTAAAAGATTGGTTAGCCAAATTGTCTAAGTTAATTAAGTAGGTATTGCCCCTCCTTTCACCCTCAAAGACTACCATTTTTTCCACCAAAGTGGTAACTCATCACTCTTTAGGGTTAAAGGTGACTTTGTTACATTTATCACATAATTGACTTACACTTAGCAAATTATGTTGTAAACCATCTACAAGTAGAACATCATCAATAAGTGAACAACCATTCTTATAAACTGTTCCAATGTTAATTACTTTACCCTTAGCATTCTTCCTAAAAGTGACATTGCTATAGTTTTTCTCTTTTATGGCTATGAATAGCTTCTTGTTGCCCATCATATGCTTCAAGCATCTAATATCCACATGTCAATCATTGTCTTCATTAGAGGCTGCCATACAATCCTACACAATATAAACAAATCACTTTTGTTTAGATACCCAAACATACTTTAGTTATTAAGGGTTAGGCCTGGAAGGGTACTTTAATTTGAGGTGAGCCTTTCTAATACAACAATAGATATTTATATGACCAAACTTCATGTAATAATGACATTGGAGTTTAGACTTGTGAGTTTTTCTCCTATACATAACTTTGGTATAAGTAGGGGTACTTCTCATACTATAATGTTGTAAGTGTGAGCATGTGCATGAATGGTTAGGAGTATAAGAGAATTTTTTATGTGTGTTAAGGTGAGCATTTTTTTTGGTGTAGATTTATGCATGGTTAGACCTTGTTGGCATAGATTTTCAACCTTGATGTGCCTTCCCTTTGCCTTTGGGCATTTATGGCTTAATGTTATGAGCACTCTTCTTCCCAACTACCTCAATACTAGATGTTTGAGATGTTAAAGCTCGAATGAAACTAATGAGAGGGGGATTAGATGAAGAAGCTCTATTGAAGCTAAGACCATGTCTAACTAGTGGGGGTCTTTGAGATACAGTTAATATATCTAAAGCTTTATTCTCTTTGTGAAACTTAAAAATAAAATTTCTAAGCTCAATTACCTCTCCTTTTAAGGTATCATTTTCCTTTCTCAAGGAATTTGAAGAAGATAAAGATTTTATAAGACTTTCTATAGATTTTTTGAGTTCTTCATTAAAATTCCTCATTTCACTTACAAGCTCATTCAATGAGTTAAACTTATTTTTCAGTTTTGAGCATTTCTTTTTGTAAGTTTTCATTTGTGACTTGTATTTTTCACATCTCAAGGTAAGAGCTTCTAAAAGCTTATTATCCACATCGTCTAATGTATCATTGTTTTCATAAAAATGGGGTAAAGAACTTACCTCATTTAAAAAGTCATCTTGTGCCATGAAGCATAGATTTGCCACTTCCACAACTTCATCCTCCTCACTAGAGTTGTCATCCCAAGTAGTTTTGAACCTACTCTTCTTTTCTTTGTCCCATTTCTTTCTCTTTTTTTTTTCAGCTTGGGGCAATCATAAACTTGATGTGGCATTGCTAGCCACACTCATAGCATGTTACCTCGTTCATCCTTTCTTTGAGATTGGAAGATGCCTTCTTGAAGTTCCTTCTATCCTTTCTTCTTTTTATCAGCTCTTTGGTTCTTTTAAAAAGCATAGCTAGCTCCTCATTTTGTTTTTCATTGTCATCATCACTTGAGACAATCTTTACTTTTTTATCTTTAGATGAGGATTTGAGAGTTAAAGTCTTCTTCTTTGTTTTGTCATTCTTGTCCCCTTTCCCTCTCATTTTCTTCATCTCCTTATCCTTTTTCAAGGCTAGTTCATGAGTGAGAAGCTTGCCTATTAGGACATTTGTTTGCACTTTTCTAATTTTTTGATTTAACTCTTATATGCTACATACCCTAGTACCAAAATTTTCAAGAGTTAAGAATTTAAGTATTTTAGTGTTTACCTCATGATTGGTGGGTATCTTTCTGAATTTCTTCATGTTTGTGACAATGGATAGGAGTTTATTTGTCAATTATGTTATCTTTCATCATGAATAACTCTCATTCTGTCACATACATCTCCAATCTACTGGATTTTACCAAGGTTGTGCTTTCATAGTATTTTTCCAAAGCTTTCCAAATTCCATGGGTTGTAAGGAAATGTTGAACTCTTCCTATTTCTTCCCTTGACAAGGAACTGAAAAGGATTTTTATTGCCCTTTTTTTCTTCGATTTGATTTCTTATGAGCTTCAACCCATTCTTCCCTTGGGATTAGCTTTTCACTTCCATCAACCACCTTAGTAAGAGGCTTTTATTCTTTCGCCATAACACTCCAAAGGTCCACTACATCACTATCCAAATTTATCTCTATCCTATTCTTCCAATGTGTATAGTCAGATCCATGAAAGTATGATTTAAGATGGGTGTGGATTCCTTCTTATGCCATGCATCTTTGCTCACTTAATTGAGAGTTTTAATGAAAACTTGGCTCTAACACCACTTGTTGGCTCTTGAGCACCAAGAATGGGGGTTGAATTGGTGGGAATTTAAAAATTTAGAGGGAAGATAAAGAATTTAGGAGATTGAAGGAGAAGGAGAATGAATGAACACATAATATTTTTATAGTGGTTCGGGTATTAATGAAACCTATATCCATTCCCTAATTTTTCATAATTAGGTGTTCTACTAACTCAAAATGGTGTTTCCAAGCTTACACCAAACTTATGCAATGTGTTTTAATGGCTCACACACAATCTCACAACTTATGTTTGAAGACTCACACAAAAACCTCACTCAAGTGTTTTCTCAAAGGCACACACTTAACCGAATACAAGAGTTTTGACAACTATGCTAACTCTCAAACCTAATTACAATGGTGTTTAATACTTACACCCAATAATATTAACTCATATACAAAGAATAAAAAGGTTGAGAAGTAAAATTGTAAGAGTTTGGCCATAATCAATGATATTCTCTTGCATTTATGTCTATTTAGTGGAGTATTTATAAGCAATAACCACCAAAGAGACGTTGTAAATAAAGCATGCCTAAATCTCTAAGGTAAGCTAGGCAGATTTTACATTAAATGTCTATTAGCCAAGTTTCATGGTTGTGACTGCCATTTTGCGGTTGCAAATTTTCACTTTGCACTAAAAAGACTAAAATCAAAGTGGAGAACCTTGTTTGTATCTAACGACTAGTCCACATGGCATGCTGCTATTGGTTTTCCAAGAAAAATAGTCATTGCATTTATCCAACCAACCAAAAGTCACTATCGCGGTCATGATTAAGGCTCTTCTTAGACGCAACAGTGACTGCGAATCCTTTTATTTGGTAAGAAAAAAAATGTTTCAATGGGTCACGGTCTCGATTGCTTTTTCAACCTCATAAATTTTGATATGTCAACGGTTATCTTGGACACTTGACAAGTTTTGGTTATGGACTTGGTTTCCTCCATACAACTACAAAAGTCACTATCGCAACTAGGAACATAAACTTCATCGTGAATCATATTGTATGACAATCATGTCTTCCTTGGCAGGATCGCAAGTACAATTTGCTTCACGAATTCGTCTAGTCCAAGTTCATTCATCCTTGTTCTAAGGTCACAATCACGATTTTAAAGTTCTTGATCATGAATTGGTATGTCTTACTCAATGTTTGAGATTTAGACTTTCATTCAACTTCCAACGCACACCTATCTTAAAACTATAAAAACAACACTTAACCAAGATGTTAGAACTTATCAATCTTCATTGTCAAGATTAAAAGAGACCTTTGACTTAGGTTTGACCAACGTAGTCCAACAACCATGTTTATTATACAATAGCCAATTTTCTTAAAGAAGTGTTTTGCAACTTTTTTAAGGTTATAACAATTAGTTTTAGTTCTTGATTAAATAAAGATACCTCATATGTCATTTAGATGGCTACATAATATTTGTAAAGTGTATGAATAAATATAAAAGCCTTAAAGTTTAATTTATGTATTTTGGGTAGTGTGAGTTTAAGTGTACTTATCTTGTATTACTTGAGAGTTAAATATTTCTTGAGCATTAAATTATATTTGTTGTCTATTAAAAGACTTGGAACTTACTAAGATAAAACTATTATAAAGGATTAAAATCAGTGTTTAGCTCATTAGTGCTTAACCCATAAAAACATATGAAGATTTTTCTCTTGAATCCAATAAAAGAAAGTAAAAAGATGAATATAATGAAACTTTCAATAAGTTATTTGTGGAGAGAAATAGATTGAGTTGGCTAAACTTTTATAAAAATTTTTGTATTTTTTTCTTTAATCCTTTCATCTTTTAAAAAGTGAGTAAATTTAGGTGAGTTTTATTCTACTATAATTGAAATTAAAATTTTAAGAGAACTTTAATGTGACATCCCATTTAATAATCATAAAAATTCTCTCTTTATCGATCTATTGTCATTTAAAGACCTGATTTAAAAAAAAAATCTTTTTTTATATTGTTTTTTTTTCACTTTGTCTCTTGTTCACCACATAGTAACTATTTACAACAAAACATACATGGATAAACAAATTAAAATACTAATTGACTGCATACTGGCCCAACCTCTATTACACTGCTAGATAGCAACTTCGAAATGTACATTGGTTACAATATTTAGTCTACTCTTCCTGAAATAAGATTTCATACAAAAGAGTGAGCTTGCATACTCAATAAGTAAATGCATAACGATACTTTAATCTCAAATAACATAATAATATTTAAACATAAATAACTCATCATCATATCTATGTACGAAATAAAGAGTTTTACCTCTTAAATGTCACATAGGCTATCAAAGGTTATTGCCACACATGCTGTCATAAATTGTTGTCACATAGGCTATAGATATCACTGCCATAAAGACTTTCATTTTTAGCTGCCACATACGCTATAAATATTGTAATTTTCACACAGGCTATTATATTTTATTTCCACACAAGCTAATGATATCATTGTCGCACAGGCTATCGAATGTTATTACCACACAGACTGTTATATCATTGCCACACAAACTATCGAATGTTATTGTCACACAAGCTATCAAATGTTCTTGCCACACAGGCTATTATATCATTGTCACACAGGCTATCAAATGTTCTTACCACACAGGTTATTATATCATTGCTACACAGGCTATCAAATGTTTTTGCCACACAGGCTATTCTATCATTGCCACACAGGTTATCAAATGTTCTTGCCACACATGTTATTATATCATTACCACACAAGCTATCAAATGTTCTTGCCACATAGACTATCAAATGTTTTTGCCACACAGGCTATTATATCATTACCACACAGGCTATCAAATGTTCCTGCCACACAGGCTATTATATCATGGCCACATAGGCTATCAAATATTATCGCCACATAGGCTATCAAATATTATCGCCACATAGGCTATCAAATATTATTGCTACATAGGCTCTCAATTATTATCGTCATATAGGCTATCAAATATTATCGCCACATAGGCTATCAAATATTATCGCCACATAGACTGTCAAATATTATCGCCGCATAGGCTATTATATTTTATCAACATCTCATGAAAATAAATAAGTCAAGAGTATAACAATCTTTCATCTATGTATTCCACAATATATCATCGTATTAAACAACATTTCATTCCATTGAGTATAAGTTCCTTGTATTTGACCAATCATTCATATGGTATTATTAGTTATTTACTTACCTCCTCCCTCAAGCTTATTTAGCCCTGGATGGTCCCGGCTTTTTCCTACTATTATCCTCAATGCCTCGAGGACCTATTTCAATACACCAATTCAATTCATGATGATAAAGCAAGATTTTCATTTTGTTATGCAACTATGACATGATTCATCAAATGGACCTAGTATTTATGCATATTTTCCTTATATGGCAGCCTGAGCTTGCTATACTCTCATAGCAATAACTCTAGATATACTTATCCAAATTACTTGATTCTTTTTTTTAAAATAAACTAGACACATAACAATACAACATATTTAAATTTCAAGCCAATATCAGACACGTAGAAAATGTGGTGAATTTTGAATTTTTCCTTATTGCAATGTCATCTCAGTCAAAGTAGGTCTTACCTTCTTGGGTGTATCTTAAATTATACCAATTCAGTTGTAATAATAATCTACCACTAGTTACAAAACATATAAAGGAACATTTTTCATGTTTTACTCATTGTCTAATTCAGTCTACAAAGTTACCAAAACAAAGGATCAATCTAAGGCTAAGCAGGTTTGTAACATGATGACAACCAGTCATGATGAAAGGACCATATCTCAACAACCATGCTGGATTTGGCAACAATATTTCATAGGCATGTATATTAGACATAAATATACAACTTTTAAGTTTGTACCATCATCAAATTCTGAATCTATGGCCATCAAATTCTTGGAAAATAGATTCAAAAGAAATGTGAGGTTTCATCCTGGAAAAGAGTCAGTCCTAATCAATGAGTCATATCTCTTTCCACACAGCAAATCAATCAAACCTTATTAACAAGAATTTAGAGAGGACATAACCCTACAAATTTCATGTTTTACACTTTGTCAAAATCAGAACATAAGGCTATCAAAATATAAGAAAATAGAAGACTGAGATCATCTTAGTTCAGATTTGACCCAGTCCTATTGAAGGAGCCATATCTCCTCACATAGACCAAATCAAGCAAAACTGTTTCATTAGAATTTATATGAGACATAAAGCTATAACTTTAATTTTTTACACTTTCTTGAATTCCTCTTGTAGGGTTATGAAATCATGGATGCAAAATTCTATTCAGACAGTAAAATATAGCACAAACAGCTCTTATTCTCTTAGATTCAACTTCCATCCAAGAGCTCTACCTCAATTAGTCCATAATTCTCACTAACCATGCATGATTAACATGTCATGAGAGGTTAATTTCAGTTGAGAAAAAGATAAATTAACTTACCTATTATCCCAGAATTATAAAACCTTAGGCA
>CATIWR010020865.1:0-32125 GCA_949677035.1 Omphalea diandra | reverse complement strand
TTTATAACTCATCATCATATCCATGTATGAAATAAACAGTTTTTACTCTTAAATACCACATAGGCTGTCAAAGGTTATTACCACACATGTTGTCATAAATTTCTGCCACATAGGCTATATATATTACTGCCACAAAGGCTTTCAATTTTAGTTGCCACATAGGCTAGAAATATTATTGTCACACAGGCTATAGATCTTATTGCCACACAGGCTATCGAATGTTATTGCCATACAGGCTATCAAGTATTATTGCCACACAGGCTATTACATGTTATCGCCACACAGGCTGTCAAATATTATCGCCACACAGGCTATCACATGTTATTGCCACACAGGCTATTGAATAGTTTTACTTGCCAACAACATCAAGTATTAGTTTTTCAACCAATCAACTATAAATCCAACAAAATTTCAGCAATATAATAACTAATAATAACATATGTAACTTTGAAAGCTCATCACACCACACACTCCCATTTCCCCAGTCATAATTTATCAACATCTCATGAAAATAAATAATTTAAGAATTTAACCATCTTTCATCTATGTATACCACAATATCATCGCATTAAACAACATTGCATTCCATTGAAGTATATGGCAGTTAACCCATCACACCTATAGTACCATTAACTATTTACTTACTTCCTCTTTCATGCTTATTTAGTCGTAGATGGTCCTGGCTTGTTCCCACTATTATTCTCAATGCCTCGAGGACCTATTATCCCAAAATCATAAAACCTTAGACAGCTCACTCTTCTTCCTCTCTTCTTCTTCTTCTTCTTCTTCTTCTTCTTCTTCTTCTTCTTCCTTAACTCTCTCTCTCTCTCTCTCTCTCTCTCTCTCTCTCTCTCTCTCTCTTTTTTCTGCAATACCTCTTCATTTTTTCCTCAAAATCTGACCCTAAATGTCATATTATAGTAGATAAAATAATTGGGTTTCATTTCCTATTGGTTAGAAGTTCATTTTCCTCTTTTAGTCCCTCTTCTTCACTTTTTAAACACCTTCATCCATCTTTTAACCCCTAAATGCTCCTTATACTCTTAATTAAGCTCTATAACACCATTATTTATGATGTTATAACATGCACACAACATAAGACAATTGACCATGCAACTATACAAACATTACATATATTTTCAAGTATCCCAATTACAACAGTGCAAGTGTCCTTGTTGTGTTTTCTCCAAATTCACATGCCTAAATGCTTATTTCTTCAATGCATATATGCAAATATTACGTAATTTAAAATGTATATGATTTATGTTGGGGATGTTACACTTAATGCTAATATGAGAGGATGATATTCACTCCCAAGGTTGCGATAAATGATCACATTAAACTTGGCTGAGAAGATGCTACGACTGGTTGCTACTAGTTCATCTACAAGGCTCTTAGCTTGTTACAGGTATTGAGAAACTATTGTGTCATTTTTCTTGGGCTCTTAACGCTTGATATGTAGTTGAAGTTGGTGATTCTAAGATATAAAATGAATGCACTTGCTAGTGCCTACCAGACATCGTATGATGATGTGGAACTAATTACATATGAAAAGACTTCCTCAATTAGGGAGGACAGAAGCCATAAGAGGAGGGATTAATCCTTTTGGAACCATTGAAGATAGGTTGGATTTGGTGTAGGTTGAGGGGGTTAGGTGGTGTCAAGGATAGTTTTTAGAGGTGTTATTTCAGTTCCATGAATGAAACCATGTAGGTTTTGGTAAATTAGTAAGGATAAAAATTAGGTTTTCCATGCTAGGTAATTTCTATTGGTAAGTTTAATGGTGAATGTATGATGAGTGATGGTAGGTGGGGAAGAAAGTTGATTGGCTAGCCATCTGAGAATTCAACCAAAAAAAATGATTTGGTTTAAAATAGCTCTGATACCATGTAAATTAAGAAGAATAAGAAAGAAATTGTTGTGTCTTATCTAATGGAAGTTACACAAATATATAAAACATACAAGTACAATTCTAGTAGGATTCTAAGTGGAATAAGATAAGGATAAAGGGTTAAGATAATGATTAGCTCTTATCCTTGATAGTGCTCAATAAGGTAATGCTTGGAACCAATTATGTTCTCTCAGGTAGTCCATTATTATTGTAGGTATATGACTTTCCTTCTCTTTCCTTTCCCTATTAAAGGTGGTCTACATAGAATAGAGGTTATCTACATAATCTATCAATTTAGTCTGTACATATAAGTGTTTTGGCAGTACATACCAATTCTCTTGTAACTTTCTCTCTGTTCTCCTTTTCTTCCTATTAGTTTCTTTTTCTTTATATATATATTGTCTTATTACCCTAACATTTGCTTAAACCATCTTTTTAGGTTTTCGACTTAACAAACCACTATACTTTTTACTTAAGTCGCCATTTTAGGTTTTCAACCTAATGTGCTTTTCTTTCTTTTTTTCTCTTCTTTTTTTTTTTTCTTTAAGGTTTGGTTGTAATACAAATTAGGCATTTTGGAGGTTCATTCGGCGGGATCACAATCAATGCCCTAGCACCACTCAAATTGTCACTAATTAAAGCTGACTATTGACAATGACAGTTAGGTTAGTTGCATGAGTCAAATCACTAATGAGAAGATCCATTGGATCTTGCCAAGATGGAGACTGGTTAGTGTTAATGTCTAGACATATGGTTCCTCTCATTGTTATTTTTATAGCCTTATGTACTTATGATGTCGGTTTGGGAGAAACCACAATATTATGCATCATCTGCCTCACTTTAGAGAAGACCCAATCATTCATTGCTTTCTTAACAAGGTAGTAGTGACCCAGTTGTAATGCCAAATTTCATAGTTTTTTTTTATTGGATATGACTTATCTATTAATGATGACTATAAGGCTTGGGTAGTTGTATAGCCTTTAAGATCTTCCAGTCCTTAGAGAAAAAAAAAGATAACAATGCTTTAAAGTATGGATGAGGCTAGTCATTTTGAAGAAAATTATGACCTCTTTATTAATTTCAAAATGATGTATGAAACATTTATACTTATGAAATGTATCTCTTTTCTAGTAATATATATGATAAGTGTCATTTTTATTTGTCTATACATAAACATTGCTTTTCAAAATGGTACTTAAAGAATCCCCTCAATTCATCTCTTGTTTATTGTCATGCCATACTTTTAACTTTATTATCTTCTTTCCTTAATGCTTCTATCCTTTTTATACCTCATCCTTATTCCTTACAATCATCATTGATCTTTTAAGCTTTTTTACCTGCAAGAGATTCTATTTAAGTTTTTCTCTTTCTTCCTTTCTTATATATATATATTTTTTAGTATAGCTCTAACTTTCATCTAGGCTTTTCAACTTAAGAGGTCACTCTAACTTATCTCTAAGCCATTTTTCGATTTTTAACCTAGCAAGCTTTTCTTTTTATTCTTTTTTTTAAAATTATTATTACCCTAACATTTTTTAGGTTGCCTTTTCAGATTTTTGGCTCAGTAGGTAGCTTTAATTTCTTAGGCTGTTATTTCGAGTTTTCAACCTAATAAGTGTTCCCTTTCTTTTCTTCTTCCTCTTCTTTTTATTCTTTCTTTTTATTTTATTTCTTCTTCATGTGAAGTACTTTTTTAGGCAATTGAGATTCATCATTTTAGAGAACTCATTTTCTTTCAAGTTTGACAATTTCACAGTCCCTCTTAAAAAGATATGCCTAACCAAGTACAAACCCTCCCATAAGCTGTCAGTCTACATAAGCTTTGAATTTAGAATACAGAGAATTAATTCTCTCATATTAGTTGAATGGCTCTTGTCCTAATCCCATTACTAAAGTTTTCAGAAAGTTTGCTTAATACCATACGAGATTACAAGATTGAGGGAGGGAGTAATAAATCAACATAAAGGATGTATTGATTTATTGCATAAGAGACTTGATTTCTTAAAAAAATCAATAATTTTGGTAGACATGTTGATGAGATTATTGAGTTGGAAAAGACTCTTATAAAGCTTGGGAATGAAGAGGAGAAATATTGAAGGGATTGTTCTAGGTGTGCATGGTTGCAGTATCAAGCTTTGCACTGGGGTAAATTTAACTAGATTCAGTTATTGAAGACGCTGAGTAGAGTCCAAGTTTATAGCCATGGTAAAATTCAAAAAGTGGTTATTGATTATTTTGATTCAATCTTTATTTCCTCATATTCTCTTTATAGCAACTTGAATGTTATTTTGGAAGTTGTGAATGTCTGGGTATGTTTGAGTATGAATGTAGCCTTAGAATCGCCCTTTACAAATGAAGAAGTGAAAGATATCATCTTTTAAATGTTGTTATCTAAATCTCCTAATCTTGATGGTTTCTCAGTTATTTTTTTCAATAGTACTAATGATGTTTGTACGGTTTACTTTATATTTCTTAAATGGGGAAAGGGATATAAGGCGATGGAATTCGACACTGATTTTTTTGCTATTGAAAGTAGATAACCTCAAAGGTGGTGTCTTAATATAATTGATTAGTCTTTGCAATGTCGTTGTAAAGATTATTGGTAAGGTCTTTACTAATAGGCTTAGGGTATGCTTACCGGACATCGCTGAAATCCAGTAGAGTGGTTTTATGCCCGATCGATTAATTTTCAATAACTCCATATCGGGCTTGAAATGTATTCACTATCTTAAAAATCGAAAAAAATGAGCGCTTGGTTTTTTAAACATGATGTCACCAACTTTTAGAAATCTTCTTTGTCTTTTAGTCCAAACAATGATGGGCTTGTTTCCCTAAAAATATGGGTTATCTTTAAGGTTCGACAAGTAGTTTATCATGAATCCTATCTTGACATTCCTTCTTCAATAAGGAGGAACAGGCAGTGTAAATTTTTCGCTATTCATGATTGAGTGGCAAGGAGGTTAGCTGGTTGGAAGGCTAAGTTATTATTATTATTATTTTTTTTTTGTGGATGATAAAGAAGTCTACTAAAGGTGACCAAGAAATTTTGGCAATTGGTTCAGAATCCTTCGTCACTTCTTACTCGTATCTTGTATCCTTGGTACATTAAAATTGGGTCTTTCATGCATGTTCAAGCTGGGTCCAATTGTCTTATGTGTGGAGAAGTATAATTCAGGGTTCTAAGTTGCTTAAAAAAGGCTTAGGATGGACAATTAGAGATGGACATCATGTCAGGCTCTTTTATGATGTTTGGATTCCTTCAAATCCCTCTCTTGCTATGGAAATTCTAATTGATTGATTCACTTTGATGCTACAGTGTCTTCGATCATTCTACCTAATGGCGATTGGGACGCTCAATTAATTAAAGCTATGTTTTCTTAAGAGGTGGCTTTGGCCATTCTAGATATTCCTCACCATGTGATACGATGCTTGGATAAAGCCTTTTAGAGGTATGAGAAACGAGGATTCTTTAGTGTGAAAAGTGTGCATTATTTGGCTCGTTCTAAGACGGGTATTAGTAGGGTTTCTATGGGATCGAGTTCTTTTTGAAAGTTTATTTGGTGCATAAGTGTTCCTTTTAAGGTCAGATTTTTTTTTTTGGCGAATGACATCATTCTGGTTCAGATGAATCTCGCCCTCATCATGTGTCGATCCCTTTTATATTTCATTAGGTTTGTGGGAGAGAGGTTAAGGACTCCTAGCATGTTTTATGGAAAATGTCTAGAGATGTTTTTCTGGGTTACAATTGGATTTGGCCAATATGTACTAAATGGTAGTATTTCTAATTTTGTTAGCCTTTCCATTAAGGAGAAAGAAGGAGAGAGCAGACAAACTATAATGCTAGAAAATTTTGCATAGAAGGAAAACGAAGAGGGCGATGCAGCAGTTTGAATGGGCTAACAATTTTTTGAGTCGGTATTTAAAGGTACAAGAGCGACCTCATAGATGTCTAGTTCACCTAATTTTGATTTGTTGGTGGTCGCCCATCTTTAGTGCAATTCAAGCCTTCATCATGTGAGGGAGGTGTGTGTATGGTATTTCTTGATGTGAACAATTTGTTCATTGGTGTTGTTTTCATCCATCTCCTTTTTGTGTGTTTGGCTGAATTCGCTGAAGTAATTGCTATGAAAGAAGGTATTAGGACTGATATAGCTATGAGTCTCTTTCGCTGCATCTTCTTATTGGACTCTATTAATTTGATATTTATGCTTAATGGCTCTAACCGACCGTTCATTTCCCTGAGCACTCATCTTAACAATTGTTTAATGTTAGCTTCGTGTAATTTGGTAGCGTCGTGTAATTTGGTTTCTTTGGATTTTATATTTGTTGATAGGCAGTTTAATTCTACAACTCAAATAGCTGCTTTGCGGGCTCTTACCTTTATAAAGTCGGTATTTTGTTTTGATCATTCTCCAACATGGCTAGCTGCTGTAATATCTGATTATTTGCTCTTATTAGATGAGATTATAGTTCGGCTTTCATAAAAAAAAATTAACATACATAGCATTTATTTTTTTTTAAGAAAATAAAGAATTGAATATTAAATATTATTCAGTTATTTTCTTGTAAATTTGATTACTTAAAAAAAAAAACTTGAGCTTAATAATTTTTTAAAGTAGAAGGCCCACTGAATAATATGAAATATTATGGAATAATTAGAGAAAAAAAATGAAGAGTATAAAGCACTATTAAAGAGATTTTTTTTTTTTATGAAAAGAATTAAAGAGAATAAGAGTTGTGTGAAAAATATAAACATAAAAAACATTTATAGAGAAACAAGTTAATTATTTTTTAAAATCCAATTCGATTCTAAAATATCTAAAATTAAAACTAAAATAATAACACATTATTCAAATTTCGTTTTGAAACTATGGTGACCTTTACTTGGTACTCAAACATTAACTCGAACTATTTTTTTTTTTTTTTAGTCTTTTCTTATCTTAAAAAAGCAAAGACACTATGTCATTCATTCTTCATCAAATAATAATTTCATGTTAAAAAAATCAAAATTTTATTTTTTATAATTAAATATTTAATAAATAAAAAAATTATTAAATAAAAACTTTATAAAAATAAACATAAAATAATACATTGTGTAACTCGTAAGATATCTATTGAAACATATATGAAAAAGAAGAAAATGAATTTACGCCAACTAAAAGAATTCTCTAGAAATATTTTGTTTGGACTATGGCATTTCTTTTAATAAAGGAAAGGGAAATTTAAATTCTTCAGCAATATTTTTTTAGATTATAATATATTTTTTAATAAAATTATAAAAATTGAAAAAATTAAATTCAAAACACTTAAATTTAAAAAATATATATATAAATTGTTAAATTAAGCAGTAACTATGATACTTTCTGGGATCTTCATGAGAATCTGAAATCTAATTTGGCTCTCCACAATCACAGTATTGATACATTTCTTAAGCCAATCAATGCTTTCCGAACTGAGTTGGATTGATTGGTCGGATCAATGAAATCGAGAACTAATCAATAATTCAATTTGATTTAGTGCGAAGGTAAAAAAAAAAATCAGTCAAACTAAAACTCAAATCAAATTGATTCAATCTCAAACTAGATCATAGTGTGAACAATTTTAAAATTTAATAATTACCTAATACTTAAAAATTTTTAAAAATAATTTTACTACTTTATCATATTAAAAATATTTTTTAATTTTTAAATATTATTTATTTTTTAAAAATTTTAAAATATATTTCTATTAAATCAAACCAATTAAATTAATAAACTGCCAAGTTAATCAGAATTTATGACCGATTTTAAAACATTGAAGCCAATCCGCTGAACTTTTTTTTTTTTGTTTACAGATAATATTTATTTTCTATTGGCGGGAGCCAGCATGCTTGCCTTAATTAATTAAGGGGTGTATTCAATTAATATTTTCATAGAGTTTTTTTTTTTGAATGACTTTTATGAGTTTATAAATTTTTTTATTGATTTTTATGGAATTTATAAATTTATGAATGATTTTTGAAAATTTTATTTTTTAAAATATATAAAAGTCTTGAGAAATTTTAAGAGAACGTGAAATTTTTTTTAGATATTTTATTCTAAAAATCATCCAAAGTCTAAAAAAGTCTATTGATTTTAAAAGTTAATGACTTTTTGAAGTCTATAAAGATTGTAATTGAATACACCAAGATTTTTACAGATTTTTTAAAATCTTTAAAATTTTTTATTGAATATCCCTTAATTTTTATAGACCTGTTAAAGTCTTTATAAATTTTTATTGAATAACTCTTGACTTTTAAAAAGTTTTAAAAGTCACTATTAAATATCTCATCGGATCAATAAAATTGAGAACTAATCAGTAGTTCAATTTAATTTAGTACGAGGGTCAAAATAAAAAAAAAATCAGTCAAACTAAAACTCAAATAAAATTGATTCAATTTCATACTATATCATAATGTGAAAAATTTTAAATTTTATAATTATCTAATTTACTTAAGATTTAAATTTCAAAAATTAATTTTATTACTTTATCATATTATATATTTTTTATTTTTAAATATTATATATTTTTAAAAAAATTTAAAATATAATTCTATTAAATCAAATCAATTAAATTGATAAACTATCTAGTTAATCAAAATTTGAGACCGATTTTAAAAACATTGAAGCCAATCAACCGAACTTTTTTTTTTGTTTACAAATAATATATATTTTCTATTGACAGGATTCAGTATGCTTGACTTAATTAACTAAAAAAGTATATTCAATTAATATTTTTATTTACTTTTTTTATTGAATGACTTTTATAAAATTTATAGATTTTTTTAATAATTTTTATGAAGTTTATAAATTTATTAATGATATCTGAAAATTTTATTTTCAAAATTTATAAAAATTTTGAAAAATTTTAAAAGAATATAAAAGATAATTTTTTAGATATTTTATCTTAAAAAATTATCTAATTTATAAAAGTCTATTAATTTTAAAAGTTAATAACGGTTAGAAATCTATAAAAATTATAATTAAATATATCTAAATTTTTATAGATTTTTTAAAGCCTTTAAAATTTTTTATTAAATATTTCTTAATTTTTATAATTTTTTTTAAAATTTTTATTGCATAACTTGTTACTTTTAAAAATTATCATAGAATATCTCATAATTTTAAAAATCTTTTAAAATCTATTAAATTCTTTAATTTTTTTAATTTAATACAACAGAAATCTCTGGAACCTCCTGGAGAAACAAAAGAAAATCCCAAACGCGGGAGAAAGTCCAGCATTTCTCAACCAACCCAACCTAGCCGTCCAAACTCCTAATCCAACGGCTCAACATTACCATCAGAAAGTTCGAGAACCCACTCCCTCTTTATAAGCTCATCCCCGCTAACTTTTTCTTCCAGTAAAAGGAATTAACACGACAGAACTATCTCTTTGCGATATTTTTTTAAATATAATTTCTAGCTATGGCGGGTAAAGGAGAGGGTCCTGCGATTGGAATCGATCTTGGAACTACATATTCGTGTGTGGGAGTGTGGCAACACGATCGCGTTGAGATCATAGCGAATGATCAGGGGAATAGAACGACGCCGTCTTATGTTGCGTTCACTGATTCTGAACGTTTGATCGGCGATGCTGCTAAGAATCAGGTCGCTATGAACCCTGTCAACACTGTCTTCGGTAAGTTCTTCACTAGCTAGTGCTTCTTTTTTCCAGTTCGATATTTGTAAGTTTATAGAGTTCATCTAAAATGGACGCTTAAATATATATTTGGCAATCTTGATTTGGATTTGAAATTTTCGAGTCTTGGAGACGAACTCACAGTAAAGCTTATTGATTTTTGCATAACTAAGGTATATGCTTTTTAATTTATAGAATTCATTTGAAACTGGTGCACGTGAGTTTTGTATATCCTGTATATGTTTTGGAATTTGAATTTTGTTATATTTTTCTTTCTTTGAAAGGAATTTTGTTATGAGAATTTGCGTATGTTTCTTTTTCTTATGTATTAATTTTTTTTTTATTTGGATGTAATGCAGATGCTAAAAGGTTAATTGGAAGGCGATACAGCGATCCATCAGTGCAGAGTGACATGAAACTCTGGCCATTCAAGGTGATTGCTGGCCCCGGCGATAAGCCTATGATCGTAGTCACCTACAAGGGCGAAGAGAAGCAATTTGCAGCTGAAGAAATCTCTTCAATGGTACTAATAAAGATGCGTGAGATTGCTGAGGCATATCTTGGTACATCTATCAAGAATGCTGTAGTTACAGTTCCTGCATACTTCAATGATTCGCAGCGACAAGCAACGAAAGATGCAGGTGTCATTGCAGGGTTGAATGTTTTGCGTATTATTAATGAGCCTACTGCTGCTGCTATTGCTTACGGGCTTGATAAGAAAGCTGGAAGTGCTGGTGAAAAGAACGTGCTTATCTTTGATCTTGGTGGTGGTACTTTCGATGTTTCGCTTCTTACCATCGAAGAGGGTATTTTTGAGGTGAAAGCTACAGCGGGTGATACCCATCTAGGAGGTGAAGATTTTGATAATAGGATGGTGAATCATTTTGTTCAGGAATTCAAGAGGAAGCACAAGAAGGATATCAGTGGTAATCCACGGGCTTTGAGGAGGTTGAGGACTGCTTGTGAGCGAGCAAAGAGAACTCTCTCATCAACTGCTCAGACTACAATTGAGATTGATTCATTGTATGAGGGTATTGATTTTTACACGACGATTACAAGAGCAAGATTTGAAGAGCTTAACATGGATTTGTTTAGGAAGTGTATGGAACCTGTGGAGAAGTGCTTGAGAGATGCGAAAATGGATAAAAGCAGTGTTCATGATGTGGTTCTTGTTGGTGGGTCAACTAGGATTCCCAAAGTCCAGCAATTGTTGCAGGATTTCTTCAATGGTAAAGAGCTTTGCAAGAGCATTAACCCTGATGAGGCCGTTGCTTATGGCGCTGCCGTTCAAGCTGCTATTCTTAGCGGTGAGGGTAATGAGAAGGTTCAGGACCTTTTATTGCTTGATGTCACTCCTCTATCCCTTGGCCTGGAGACTGCTGGTGGAGTCATGACTGTCTTAATTCCAAGAAACACCACTATCCCGACCAAGAAAGAGCAGGTGTTCTCTACTTACTCTGATAACCAGCCTGGAGTGTTGATTCAGGTGTATGAGGGTGAACGAACCAGGACTCGTGACAACAATTTGCTTGGCAAGTTTGAATTATCTGGCATTCCTCCTGCACCAAGGGGTGTTCCACAAATCACTGTTTGCTTCGACATTGATGCCAATGGTATTCTAAATGTCTCCGCTGAGGATAAAACTACCGGACAGAAGAACAAGATTACTATCACTAACGACAAGGGCAGGCTATCCAAAGAGGAGATTGAAAAGATGGTCCAGGAGGCAGAGAAATATAAGTCCGAGGATGAGGAGCACAAAAAGAAAGTTGAGGCCAAGAATGCGCTGGAGAACTATGCTTACAACATGAGAAACACTATCAGAGATGAGAAGATCAGCGCGAAGCTTCCTGCTGCAGACAAGAAGAAGATTGAAGATGTGATTGAATCAGCCATCCAGTGGCTTGACGGGAACCAGCTGGCCGAGGCTGATGAGTTTGAAGACAAGATGAAGGAGCTGGAAAGCATCTGCAACCCAATCATTGCTAAGATGTATCAGGGCTCTGGCGGTGATAGGGGTGGAGCCATGGATGATGATGGCCCTTCTTCGGGTGCAGGAAGTGGTGCTGGGCCCAAGATTGAGGAAGTTGATTAGGAGGTGGGCTTAGATGCTTTGTTTTTAATGTATATAATGTGATACTTGGCTGGCGTTGTGCCAAGATCCAGGAGGTGAATTTTGGATGTTAATGTGATGTTTTCTTTGTTTTTGTGTTATATGGTTGTTATTTTCTATTGTTTTCATTTTCACCTTGTTTTCTTATTGTTGTTTTGTTCAAGTGCTTCCTTTTTCTGCCACCAACCTTTGGTGGCAAGGATCATGTGATTCTTCCTAGTTTAATAAAGAGAAAAGAACAGAGTATTTGTCAGGGAAGACTGGTGTCCGAAAAATCAAACCTCAAATGGAGAAAATATCATTAAGGTTCCGTTATTTTAAAGGTTAGCACCTCAGATTTTGATTTGATTGAACACATATGAAACACAACGACAGTAACACTACTCCAAAAAAAGTTTTGATAGTATTGTGAAGTATCTGTGAACTTTGATTAAGAACGTGGAATCTGCACCTTGTGGAACAATCTTCAAATGTGCCAAAAAAAAAAAAAGTTACTTGGGAATACCGTACATGTACAAAATATGTGCATCAACACAGTGAACAAACAAGTACGGATTGTGAATGAGTGTTCTTGAGGTGAAAATAAGCTACAGCACTCTGAAAATAGCAATAACTTGATTAAGAAATAAGAAAGATTTAAGAAAAAGAACGTACAAACCAGGTGAGTGAGAAACAATTTACTTCAAGCACACACATTCCATAACCTGAATTTACTTACAACACTAGGCAGAAACTATATTGCAGTCAAAGAAGAGCCAAAACTTTTAGTATGAGACAAAAGTAGGGGAAAAAGAGAGGATTTTATCAGCAAAAATTGTGTACCGCATTTCATAAATTAAAAGATTTTGATTCTTTTAATACAAGATAATGGACAACCAGCTATCCCGATAACCCTTACATTGCTTCAACCGATGCCTAGTTCAAGATAACCCTTACATTGCTTCAACCGATGCCTAGTTCAAGATAACAAGAGTTCACTGACTCCAAAAGGAGGGCGAAGGCAAACACGAACCTCGTGTTCTTCTGGTCTCACACGGTGTTTTGGCACCATGATTTCAAGAGCTGTTCCTGTTTCATCCCCATATGCTTCTAGCTTAGCATCATCTGGTATCCGGGTCGGTAAAGGGACTTCCCTTATGAATTCTCCTGGAGGGCAATGCTCAGGAGATGGATCAGTGAGCTTGAATGTTCTCTCATTTCTCTTGATGAAAGGCATGCAGGATGTGCTAACAGATGAAATCTTCACCACACCATGTGTCAAATTATTCCACCAAGTAACCTTTACCCTTTTGAGATCAGCAAAAGGCAAGCTGACCATAATTAGATATCCTTGTTCATCCTCATAAATAGTTTTTGCACCAGTGACAGGTCCATACACATTCCTCATTACCCCACTAAAATCATTTAACCAGGGTGGTTCAATTGGGTGCATTTCTGCATCTTGAACTCTATCATTATGCTGATTCATGAGCAAACAACAATCTTCATCATTTCCATGAAGGAATAAATCCTTTTTCCTCTTGTTGCAAACAGGTGAGAGATCCATTCCACTACCATTCGTGAGGTTCAATGGTCGAGTTGACAAGTTCAAGCCAGACCCATTCAACAATTTTTTTGGATGAGGATGTGGAGTAGTCTTTAATGGAGGAAGGGGTCTCTCAAGCTCGAATTCTGTGTTGGGAAGGTTCCTCCATGAACAAAATTCACTTGCTTCAGGAGGAACAGAAAAGTTCAAATCCCTACCTGTAAGCTCCATCCATCTTTTTTGCTCTTCTTCATCAAGACCCTCAAAATTGGGTGATGGAACAACTTCAATCCCATGTACACATTGAGGATTTGAAAGACCTCTATAATGCTTCCTCTGCATCCTGTGAGATCGAACAAATCCCTTTTCGACACTGAAAGGAAATGGACGCTCTCCCTGGCGAGAATGCCCATTCATATAACTACGCAATTGCATCTTACCCAACGCATTCTCAGGCCTTTCCTTAAAAACCCACATGTACATATTCTCCATATCATGCTGAACCAAGAAAACTTCAAGCTCAAGATCCAACTTATCAAACCCAGAAACCCCATTACTATCCCAGACAATCTTGCTCTTCGACTTCTCATTCAATACAGGCTTAAAATAATAAGTGAAGAAAAACCAAGCACCCCATACACTGTCCAATCTCTTAGCACATTTACGTCCAGCCTTTGGCAGATTGAGAAAAGTATCAGACTCATTATGCTGAGGTCCAAGGCTAACATCCAAAATATCAAAAGGGTCTGAATTCCAAGATGGTGGAGGAGGACTCCGCTCAGCAGATAAGGGGAGATTAATATCAGGTGGCCTAGAAAGAATTATGGACCTATTCATCTCTCTATCTAGTTCTTCATGAGAGACTGAACTAGAATCCATGGATAAAAGTGTTGATGGGTGGTGATTCTCAATGGATAGACTAGTAAGCAAATCTTCACCCATCTTCACCTTATCAACCAAACGGGTATTCTTTATTCTGGTCTAAAGATAACTTCCAATCCTCAAAATCCTAAAAAGTAAAGAAACCTCAAACAAACACCAAGATCACACCTTTACTGAACAAATTACACATGATTACTGCATTAATAGGTATGATAAACAAAAAATGATTGTATTTCTGTCCCTAACCATATACATAATCAAATTGCACACCAAATCCTAAACAAGAAATACCTATCTATCTATACAGGTAATGATTCTTGAAGAGCTAACATCTAAAAGGTCTTCAAAATAACAAAGAAAGAAAGAATAAGAGAAAAAGATTGAGAATTTTACCTCAATAATTGAATCAAATCAAACCCACAAAACAAACAGAGAGAGATATCTGCGGAAAGAATCCTTCCCCTCCT
This sequence comes from Omphalea diandra, assembly GCA_949677035.1. NCBI lineage: Eukaryota > Viridiplantae > Streptophyta > Magnoliopsida > Malpighiales > Euphorbiaceae > Omphalea > Omphalea diandra. Next base: position 17,591 of record CATIWR010020865.1, on the reverse strand, counting down.
TAATCTCCAATAGCCAGGCTACAGACCCAGAGAGAGTCTGAAAAAAGCAACGATAACGGTCGCCGTAAGAAAGACCGTCTAGTTTTGAGACATGCCGTTGAATTGATACTGCTCTTTTAGGATAAGATTGGGCCAGGATTATGCTGCTTAAGTGGTGGGCCTTTAATGGATTTAGAGGGAAGGGCTTTTTGGGCCTAATTGAGTAGTTGGATTTGCTTATCCTAATGGGCTTGTTCCCCACTCAGCAACTTGCAATTTTGCTATTTTTGAATAATTCGTATATTCTGGATTCAAGTTCATGTTACATCATGGATCGGGCTTCAAAAGTAATATAAATATAGTTAAAAATTAATATACATACATTTCAATATACATATAGTTCAATATCAATGTACATGCATTTCAATATACTTGCAATTCAATGTCAATGTACCTGCAATTAAAGACTAAATGTACGTGTAGTTCAATTCCAATATACATTGGTCTGGATTCATGAAACAATATGTACACATGTCCATAATATAATTTATGATTGAAAAATTTTATTTACAACCCTTTTTTTTGGCACTCTCCTTCTTTTTATGACCTCTCATTATTTAAAAACTTCTTTCCACAACCTTCTATTTTCCTTTTCTACCGTTTTTATTTTTACAACTCTTTTTTCTTATTTTCAATTGTACAACCCATTTTCACTTTCACTATGACTTCTAAATACTTTATATCAAAACAAATCATTCAAGATAAATATCTTATAATAACATTCATGATTGTATAAAAATCCTATATTTTATAAAAACATTTAAATATCGTTAATTAAATATCATGTTTCATCCAAATTAATTATTTCTGGTATGACAATATTTACATTATTAAGACATGATGATTCAAATACTTTAATATGATTAATATATGAGACTTTCCATTTTTTAGTATAATTATATCGATATTTATGCCAATTGTATGCAATAGAAGGTATTGGTAAGATTTGATTCATCATTACTTAAAATAAATTTTTTTTGTTTAATTAATTTATAAAGTATGATAAATTTTAATAAGATAAATTTATAGAGTGTGATAAACTATAATAATATAAAGGGATAGTACATAAGTTTTAGTTAATTTATAGAACGTGATAAGTTTTAATAATATAAAGAGATTATACATAAGTAGCAAATGTGAAAAAGATAATTTATTTAGAGTATATAAATAATATAATTTATCAAATTTCGTGATGTGTAAAAAGAAAATTGGAAGTTGCAAATAAAATTCTCCTTTGCAATTTTGAAAGTGGCTTTTTGTAGTCTCTTTACCTTTTTATTGTTTGTACAAGTAGTGTTTTTAAAATCGGATCCGTCAGTGAATCATTTAGTTAACTACTAAAAATATATATATATATTTATAATAATTAAAAATAAAAAAGCAATTTTAAAAATCATATTGAAGCTAATCAAATTAATTAATGATCCATTTCAGTCTAATTTTCAAAATACTGTTACCAAAATATTAATTTGCAAATTTTGTACATTTGTGTACTAGCAAATGCCAGTGGAAGCTTTGCATGAGTTTATTTAATTTTTTAAAATATTATTTTTTATTTTTGATTAAAATACTTTTATTATTAATAAAGAATAAAAATAACAAATTATATAAAATGTTTCTTTATTATATATTCTTACACAACACCATCGTGATTGTTTTTTTAATCATAACTCTAACTTTTCTATGGATTTTGAAATCATCCTCGTTCATCTTTCAATGACCAAAAAGAAAGATTAATGTCAACAGAAGCATGTCCATATACGAAAAAGGAAAATTATAAATTAAGAAATAATGTAGGCACTAATTAAATTGACTAAAAGCAATGAATTCCTAAGAAAAACAAAATGCAAGTTAAAATATTGGACAGATAAAAGGAAGTTTTAGGTTTATGAAGAAAAGATATTTCATTATTTTTTTAAGATACTAAGAATATTTAGGAAACGAAATATTTAAATATTTTTTTAGAATATAATGTGCGTATGTGGTAAATCATACATTAAGAAGTATATGCACATAGAATGCTAGAATAATTTGTTAGTATATTTTAATTTGAATAGATAGAGTAATTGTTTACACTCAAATTATTTTGGTTCAAACTTATTTATATTATGCAGCGTAATTATAAAATCTATTAAATATGATTCAAATTAATAACTCATGGCCCATGAAATTAAATAGAACTATAAGGGAATAAGAGTACATGGTACATATCATAGTGGAGAAGGAAGCAAGTTGATAGTTAAGAAGTGATGTAAAAGTAAAATAAGGGATAAAGCACGTGAAATTATTGAAGATAGAAACTTGATTACCAAGCATAAAAAGTTGCCACCAAGTAAGAGGAGTATATGGATAGAATAGTCAGCTCCATGAGAAGAACATATACAAAACAAATATCAATCAACAACAAAAAATCAACACATCAACATTTATCAAAGACACAACCAAATCAATCAATGGAAATAGCCTTCAAAATTCTTAATATTTTTTAATTTTAATAGCTATTTAATCTTATAGATTGGAATAATTGTCAAACGCTACTTTTTAGCTTATAACTATTCATTTAGTTAATCTAATCTTTAATAATCATATTTATTATTATTAGCTCTTCAGTTTTATTACTTATTTACTTAACTAGCTCATTTATTACTGCTTGTAAATTAGTTTCTAGCCGAAACATCAATCAAATTTCTTTAAACTTATTTAATTAACACCATTTTATTATAAGAACACAAGATAATCTAGGTCTTTTCATTATCTGCACAATCTTTTGATTAGAGATCAAAGCGTATTTATTGCATTCATTTACATTAATTAAGAATTTATGCCTCGAGTACTCTTGGTGGTTGCGATTGCATGTAAAATGACTAAAATTTACAATAATAGATCATTTTTTAGAATACCAAGTGGGACACATCTCATTGAAATTCTACCAAAAACTCATATTTTATTAGGAAAAGAAGTTATTAGGTCCTAACACTGGGAGATGTTGCTACAATAGTAAGGCATAGTGTGCATGTTTCTCAAATGGTGGAGCATATTGAACATTAGCTTGTGAAGGATCCAACTCCTCAAGATGTTCATATATAAGATGAGAAAGTCCAACAAATCCCAATTGGACCTGTTATTGGGAGCTCAAGTGAAAAGCATTTATCTTTTGATTTTTGATTTATTTGAATTGGATTATATTTTAGATCAGTTTTGTAAGTTCAGGGAGAAGACATAAGGACTATTAGCTAAGAGATACTAAGTAAGTTAGAGAAGAATGAAAGAGAAAGTATTAAAAGAGAAGTAGAACATGTTAAAAAAACTTGAAGCTTTTAGGAAGTCTATAATTGCCTTGGCGAAAGATTGAAGAAATGATATCTACAAACTCTTCAATGAAAGCAACCTCTATGTCTAGGCCTATAGACAAGTGGTGGAAAATCTTGGGGGCAATCCTTAAGTAATCTTCGTGAAATCCACATTCCTCTATATCAACAGAATGAGGAATGGTATCAACCTTCTCACTGCATGTAAAACAAAACAAGGGCTTGTTAGAGCTCCACAACCCAATGGTTGTCATAGCATTGGGTTGTGGCTCCTCAATAATTCCATGATGCTACCAATCCAACTATTTAGCTTTTGTTATATGACAAAATTTCTTAGTGAGTACCCTCGCAAAATAGTCTCTAGAAATGGAGTTCTTAGAGGTAAGGGTGGGTGTTCGATTAAAATCGAATCAAACCTAATTGATTGATAAAATTGAAAATAGAATTGTATGAAAAATATTAACTAAACTGAATTGAAATATATTACATATTGAACCAAACCAAACTGAATTAAATTGATTAAATTTGGTTCGGTTAATCGGTTAGGGTTTTTTTAGGTGATACTAATAGAAATGATTTTTCTTTGTTATAAAAAATGATAAGAAGAAGGGTCCAAAAAATAAAATAAGATCTAGTTTAAAAAAAAAAATACAACAAGAGGAGAATGAGACATATCTATAGGATATGTTATTGCATAGATCTCACAAAACAAGATTTGATTAAAAAAAAAAGATAAAATAAGAGGCAGAATGAAGCATATCTGCAACATAGATGTCACTTATAGATACAAACAGTATAAACATTGGAATACTTGTATTTGCAATTTTAGACATAACATAATAAAAACTGATGAATAAATAACTTTATACAATTGATGAAGCCTACAAAGCTTGCCTTCTCATTAATGCATAACAAATTTCAATAGTTTTTTTTTTTTTTTTTTTTTTGCAAAAATACATAGTATTATTATAATATTAGAAATAGTTTCTTAAAAAAAACATATATATCACAAATGTAATAGATCTAATATCATGAGAGTATATATCACAAATGTAATAGATCTAATATCATGAGAGTATATGGGCTTTAACCTCAACATTTGGCATAAAAAAGTGTCCATGTACTAAAGAGAAAAGCGAAAAGGGATTTAGTGGCAATAACACAATATAACCTCTCTCCTTTCCGACCAAGCCACAATATAATGATTTCCTCTTAGACCATAAATTATAGTAGCAAAAGATTGATGATTTTTCTTCATCTTTTTTTCTTTTATTGGAGCCCATTTTTTTGTGTTGAGAAAAGGTGAAAAAGGTGAGGATGATGAGAAGAAGTGGTAGAGAAGATGATTAGGTGGAGGATGATGAGTTAGAACTATGTGAGAAGGGCTTTGGTAAAGGAGATGTAAGGTATGTAGATCATAGTATAAAGAGCAATTGTAGAAGAGTAATTGTTAGAGAATAAGAGTTCTATAGAATTAGGTTAAGTATGTGTGTGTGTGTGTATGTGTACACCTAAGGCAAAACAATGTCGCTTTGCTATTCAATCGATTCGGTTAACTAAACTTGACAAAACCCAAAATCAAACTAAACTGATAAAGCCAAAATTTCTTAATATAATAAATGAACTGAACTAAATTTCTGCATCAATTGAATCAAAATTTCAAAATTAATTAGTTTGATCAGTTATTTTGATTTTAACCCAGAGTTGCCCACCCCTAGCGAGAGGAAACATTCCTCAATAATCCTCAAGTTAATATTGATGTAGACAAATAACTATTAAGCATGTTGCTAGATTCAAAATTTAGTATGGTGAATTGGAAAACTTGACAATTTTTCTAATTACAAGTTGCTCAAATTTGCTTACTAGAATTATCTTTATTTGGTATTCCAAACTCCTGAGGAATTGCATCCATACATGGTAAGAGATGGAAAGGCAATTTCATACTTAATTTTTTAGAGTTGAACCAAAAGTCTATATTATAGAATTATCTAGATTGACTTAAAGGCTTGGATAAATTATTAATTTGTTTATCACACGATTAAAAAAGATGAGGAACCGATGAAAATATTCTTGACTAAATTAAAATAAGTCAAGATGGCACAAAAAGGCCTAATTATTGAGTTATTAAAGAAATTTTTGGGCATGGAGTCAAAGAATTCTATGAGTTCGTAGCTAAAATTTTTGAATATAAAGAATTCCTATAAGAGGAAAACCAAAAAAATAAGGTAGCTATGGAAACTTATTTATGGGAGTTGAATTCTTGTGATAGCCATAGCCGACATAAATTCCTCTAGATCATGTTTTTGCCCATTAGTTGAGAAAACTCTAAACTTTTGAGAAAAAATCTTAAGCTAAAAAAGCTTAATTGCAATATACTTTTGATGTTGGGAAGATAAAGGAAATTTTTTGGTTTCCTCCTTAAAGAGAAGTTTATCACTATTCTTACAGATCATATACTTCGTATCGAAAAAGAAATTAGTTGTAAGGAGCATTAAAAATATAAAAAAATTCATGGAACCATTTAATTAATGCTTATTAGAGTTTCAAGAATGAAGTACAAGAACTAATTAATAAATGGATCCTCAAATTCTTTGAAAAAAGGAGATTATGTTGATCAATAAGGATACATTCTTACCCATGGCATCTATTATTAAAAAAGATATCCATGTTAGGGAAAACCAAAAGGAGTAATCTAAAGCAACTTTATAGTAATTTTGGTTATCTAAATAGGTATTGATTCAAGCCGAGTGAGAGTAAGAGTTATTCAACTCAACAACATCATATTTGTGCTAATCTAGCCAACCAAATTTCATTCTTTGCAAGGACATAAAAAATTCTCAAAAGAAGTAACCTAGATTTGTTATGCCCCATATGGTGAATTGTAATTCTAAATGGCACATTTTTCATTGTAAAAAGTTTTAACCTCTTATAAGAAAACAAAAGCAAACAGTATAAAGACATAAGGCAATGACAAGTAGGAATTCTAATGCCAACAAATAAATTGAGATAAGCAAGAACAAGTTTAGAAGAAATTCTATAGAAGATTACTTAGCCAACCATTTAACAAGTATGACTATAAAGTTTTCTATTCTAAACTACCCCATGTAAATATATCTTTGAAGTCCATTGAATTAACAAGTTAGGATGATATTGAATCAATTGGTGATATTGATGGAACCTTTATGATTAGTGAAATTCTTATTTCTTTTTGATGTGGAATAACTATTGTTGCATTATTATCAACTTCTTAGAAGTGTAAGGTTAGGAAAGTTCTGGGCGTAGATGAGTATACTCGGACGGGCAAGTTATATAAAGGGTGAGGAGCTTAAAGGTTTATATAATGGAGTATTCAATAGCTTAAGCTAGATGGACAAAAAAAAGTGGTTTTTTAATAAGCCATCTGAGAAGATGATAAGACATATCAATCCATTGTATATTAAGGCTTATTTTAATGGTTACCCTACTTTGAGAATCCTCGTGGATAATGACTTAATTGTTAATGTTATGCCATTAAGGATATTATATGCTTTGTCAAAGTCAATTAAGGATTTGATTCAGATGTCTTTATGTCAACATTCATTGGTGGAGTTTCTAAAATTTTGGGGGTTTTCCTAATAAAAACTATTATAGGAAGTAAGACTTTATTTGCGACCTTTTTTATTATTAACTCGATAGTTAGTTATCAAGCTTTACTAGAACGAAATTAGATATATTCTAATTTATGTGTTCCATCCTTGCTACTTCAATTCTTGTTATTTTATAAGGGAAATGACGTTGAAGTGGCACAAGTAGTTGGCAAATCATTTCAAGCATCCATAGATTTAATTAAAGCTTGATATTATGATATTAGTTTGGGGCCTATATAGTTCATGTGAAGAAATAATTTTGGCAAACCTAAATTATTAACAAGATCATATAAAGGATGTTTGAGGAAATCTTGTAAGAGATAGGCAAGGAATATTCTCAAGTCATTTATTATTACGCCTTATAGAAGGCTGATAACTCAACTAATACTGAAAGCACATATATAGTAAATCTTTAATGATTTTAAAGAGGAAAGTCAAAAAATTAATGGAGTTAAATCTTTCAAAGAAATATTAGGTTTAGATAGAAATCTATTAGAGCAATACTTGCCTATCAAGAAAGAATATCAATAAGTTACGTAAGCTCTAAGAAGAATGTTAAAGGAGTATAGTTAAAGGCGTAAAGGAAATTAAGAATTGAGGCAAACTGGTTTCATTTAACCATATAGACATGCTAAATGGCTAGCACATGTGGTTCTTATAATGAAAAAAAATTGAAAATGATGAATCTGTGTAGATCTTAGGGACTTTAATGCCATCATCCTCAAGGATCTTTACACCATGTCGATTATAAATGCATTATTGATGTTATAACTGGCAACGTCTTATTATCTTTTATGAATTATTTCTCTGGTTATAATCAGGTTTTTATTACTAAAGATAACATTCATAAGATAACTTTGAAGTTCAATTATGTTAGACTAGGTAGTCAGACCTAGGTCAAACTTTATTTCGATCTTGACAACACATGATTTTGATGCCTTGTCTAAGTATGATGATTGTAGAAATCATGACAAAATATCATTGAAAGTTGAATGGAGCACAAAATCAAAAATTGCTTATAAATCGTGATCGCTACCCATAAAATAACCACTGTTATCAAGAGAAGTCTTGGACACAAATTAGACAGTAGCAATCGCAATGAGAATCGTGTTCCTAATAGCGGTCGCGACCTTTAATTAAGTTTGGAGAAATTTCAGAGCTCTATCTAGCTCAAGCCATGTGTCATAGGACAATTATAAATTCATATGTTGTGATCACAACATTATCATAGTGACTACTACAAGACCAACTCAAGAACTCCAAATTAGACAGTGGCAATCGTGGTCAACAATAGTGTCTAGTTAGCTAGCGCGATTGATTTCACGGTCATTACTTTGAGATAGTGGTCGTGACACTCAAAACCAAGGCTCCAATGGTTAACCTTTTGAAGAATGAATGTCAAACTATCATGTGTCTTAACAGTTAGGCACATATGAAGATCTCGCCTGCAACTAGGCAAATTCTAAAGTGAAAGGCAGATAGTGACCGCGATACACTCGTAATGATCGCGACTTTGGCCTGACAAGCATTTAATATAAATTTGTCTAGTACGCTTTAAAGATTTAGGCATAGTTTGTCTCCAATGTCTATTTGGTGGGAGCAACATATAAATATTCCACCAAATGAACATAAATGGAAGAGAATAACATTCATTGTGGCCAAACTCTTACAAATTTATTTCTCAACCCTTAAGGATTCAATTTCTTATATTTAAGTTATTATTGTTTGGTGTGAGCATTAAACACCATTGGGTTTGGGTTTCAGAGTTAGCCTTTGATTTTAAAACTCTTGTTTAGATTGAGTGTTAGCTTTGGAAAACATTAATGAGGTTGTGTGTGAGCCTTTGTAAAACACAAGTTGTAAAGTTTGGTGTAAGCTTACAAAACACCATTTGATATTAGTGGAACACCCAATTGGAAGAATTGGAGAGTGGATGTAGGGTGGATTAATACCCAAACCACTATAAATTCTTGTGTGATCTATTATTTTTCTACTTCTTCTAAAACTTGAATTATTAACCTACCCTCCAAAATTTAAAATTATTCACTAATTTTTTAGTGTATAAGTGCCAACAAGTGGTATGAAAGCTTCATCTCAAATAAAGCCTTAATTGAGTGAGAAAAGATCATGATATAAAAAGGAATTTACACTCACCTCAATCCTTACTTTGATGGATCCGACTATACCCATTAGAAGTTTAGAATGAAAATCTACCTAGATAGTGATTTGGTGGATTTATGGGACATTGTAACAAAGGAATGGAAGCCTCCAACCAAAGTGGTAAATGGTAGTGAAGAGATAATTTCAAGGAAAGAATGGGTGGAACCATATAGAAAGTCAAATGGGAAAAAGAAGAGGGAAATGGCCATTTTTCTTAGTTCCATATCAGGAGAGAAAATTGGTAAAGTGCAACATTGTTTAACCACCCATAGGATATGGAAGACAATGAAGAACTATCATGAAGGCACTAAACTTGTAAAATCAAGTAGATTAGAGATGTATGTAATGGAGTGGGGACTCTTAATGATGAAAGAAAATGAAAGCATAACTGGCATGACAAATATGTTGAGTCAATAGGGAGAATGTTTGGAGAACATATGACCTCAAGGCATTGATATCTCTCCTCTACTTTGAATGATGTGTTTTGAATGACAATAAAACAATAACAAAACCTTAAAAAGTTCTAATGTTTGTATTTTAATGTTTTATATCCTTTGAACATACTCGACGAATGATAAAAAGGGGAGAATGAATTCAATGGGCATTGAACAACTTTCAACGGGCATTGAGAAACTTGCCATGAGCATTAAAAGTGCTCTAGTTTGAGCTATGCTCTCTAGACCTTGCAACGAGCATTGTAGAAGTGCTCTACTTTGACCTATGATCACTGGACCTCATAATTGGTATTGGAAAAGTGCTATAAATTGAGCTATAACTTTGAACCTTCAAACAAGGTACACTCAAAGCTCAACAGGCGTTGAGGTATATCAATATGCATTGCAAATTTACAATAATCGTTGAAGCATTTGTGCATACTTTAAAAAATAGAGCAATAAGCTCAAACTTTCTAGAAGATCTACAATGAACACTGTTCATACTCCAATAGGTGTTGATTATACTCCAACGGGCATTGGCAATCACACAACGGATGTTAAGAAAATGTTGTAGATGCTTAAAGTGTTTTGGACCATCCAACAAGCATTATGAAGTTTATAACAGGCGTTGAATACACCTCCGACGGGTATTAAGGAACCAATAACAGGTGTTGGAACTATCCATTAAAAGATCAACAAACGTTGTTGTGAATCAATGGGCATTGTCTCTTCTAATGGCTATTTTTGTTAAAAAGCTATTAGATTGAACATCAACTACTCCAATGGCTGGTTTTAGAGTTTAGCTATATAAGGAACATTTCTGAAGTTCAAAAAGATTGATGAAAATTTGGAAAACATTTATAATCAATTAGAGAAACTCTAGCAAGCTCTTTGTGTAAACCTTTTGGTGCTGCTTTAATTTGAGAAGAGTGAGAATTAATTTGTAACTCTTTGAGAATAGGATTTCTTGAGAAAGTGTGATTGCAGCATAATTTGAGAGGTATTAACACTACTTGGATTTATTTTTGCTAGTGGTTAAAAGGTTAGTATTGTACCTTAGAAAAATATAAAGGGTTGGGTTGACTCTCTTGTTCCTTATTAAAAAAGAGTAATTATAAAAGTTATCCTTAAGTCTAGAAAAGGGAAGGTTCTTCCTTAGCATGAAAAGTGAAGGTTTATTCTTGAGCCTTCAAAAAGAATAGAAAAGGCCCATGTGAAAGCTTGGAGAGTAGAGTAGGCACATTGTTGAATCACTATAAAACTCTATGTAGTTGTGTGTTATTGTTTTCACGTTTTTTGTTTATGTTTTTATTCATAACTCAATTCACCTCTCTCTTGGGTTGCCTTATCTCCAGTCAAACTAACAAAATAGACTCATTTCCATTGTTACAAACATGAAGAAGTTTGGAAGAATTCTTACTAACCATGAGGTAAATAATAAAATCCTCAAATCTCTTCCTTTTGAGAAATTTAGTGCTAGATTTTATAGCATACAAGAATCCTATCTAGAAATTGGAAATGTGTAAACGAATGTCCTTATTGGTGAGCTACTTACTCATAAGCTAGACTTAGAGAAGGATGGGGAGATAAAGAAAATGAAAGGACAAGGGGAGAAAATTGAAAAAGTTGAAAAGAAGAGTCTTCCTCTTAAATCTTCAAACAAAGACAAGAAGGTTGAAGTTGCCTCTAGTGGTAGTGATGAGAGTGAGAAGAAAGAAAAAGAGCTAACAATGCTCTTAAGGAGGATCAAGGAGCTAATAAAAAGAATAAAAGATAGGAGTAACTTTAAAAGAGCATCTCCTAATTTTAAAGACAAGAAGAATGAATTGACTTGCTATGAATGTGGAAAATAAGGTCACATTAAATCTGATTGTCCTAAGCTTAAGAAGAAGAAGAGGTGGGACAAGGAGAAAAAGAAGAGTGGCAAGGCCACATGGGATGATAGCTCAAGTGAGGAAGAAGAAGATAAAGAAGTTGTCAGTCTATGCTTCGTGGATTAAGAGGACTCTTCTAATAAGGTAAGTACTTCTTCATACTCTTATATGATTATGATGAGTTAAATGATGTAGATGATGAGCTTTTTGAAGGTCTAACCTTAAGATATGATAAATACAAATCTCAAATGAAAACTCACAAAAAAAGAAGTGTTCAAAACTTGAGGATGAATTTAAAAGCTTAAATGATCTTGCAAGTGACATGAGGACTTCTAATGAAGAAATCAAGAAACCTTTAAAAAATCTTTTAAAAACTTCATCCTCTCTTGATTCTTTAAGAAAAGAAAATGACACTTTAAAAAGTAAAGTGATTAAATTTAGGAATTTCATATTAAGATTTCACAAAAAGAAAGAATCCTTGGATATTCTTATTGTATCTCAAAGACCTCCCTTAGTGAGACATGGTTTAGCTTTAATGGAGTTTCCTCATCTACATCTTCTCCTCCTACATTCATTAGGGCCTTCCCACTTTGAACTTTTAGTATTGAGGTTGTTGGGAAGAATAGTGTTCTAAGCACTAAGCCTCATAAGTCAAAAGGCAAAAGGATGGCTCTTTAAGGCTCAAGAGCTAAGCCTTAAAGAACCAATCATGCATACATGTACTTAAAGAAGCTTGTCTAAGTACACATACATATACATAAGAACTTCTCTTTTACTCCTCACTCATGAATTTGCATACATTCACAAAACCAAAATGTGAGAAGGCTTCCTACTCACACTAAGGTAACACAGAGGAGAAAGACTCACGAGTCTAAAATCCAGTGTCATTATTGCATGAGATATGGTCATATAAATGTCTTTTGTTGCATTAGGAAGGCACACCTCAAGTTTGAGGATCTTTCTAAGTCTAACCCCTAAGGACCTAAACATGCTTGGGTACCTTGACAAAGATAAATTGTTTTTGTGTTGTAGAAATGCTTGAAAGCCACCAAAGAGGATAATGATTGATATGTTGATAGTGGATGCTCAAAGCACATGACCAAAAACAAAAAGCTATTCATAGCCATTAAAGAGAATGATGGTGGCAATGCCACATTTGGAAATAATGCCAAGGATAAGGTAATTTGCATTGGAATTTTTGGTAAGGAAAGTTGCTCCCTCATTGATAATGTTCTCTTAGTTGAAGGATTAAAATATAATCTTTTGAGTGTAAGTCAATTATGTGACAAAGGTAATAAAGTCACCTTTGACCCTAAAGAATGTGAGGTTACCAAGGTAGTCTTTAAGGGTGAAAGGAGAGACAATAACTACCTAATTAACTTAGACGATTTGCTAACCAATCCTTCAAATGTCTTGTTTCCATTAGCAATGAGTCTTGGCTTTTGCATAGAAGACTTGGACATGCTAGCATGAAGCTTCTACAAAGTTTATCAAAAGGAGATCTAATTGAAGGTTTTTCAAAGCTCAAGTTCACAAAGGACATGACATGTGGACCTTGTCAAATAGGGAAACAACACCAATTATCCTTCATAGGAAAAAATATTATAAGTACTTCTAAGCCTCTTCAACTCATTCATATGGACTTATTTGGGTATCCTTCGTTGGTCATAAGAGTGATACTTTTAATGCCTTTAAAAATTTTTCCAAAAGAGTTCAAAACGAAAAAGGTTACTTCATTTCTTCTATTAAAAGTGACCATATAAAGGAATTTCAAAATGAATCTTTTGAAAACTATTATTTAGAGAATGAGATTTCTCACAACCTTTCTACTCCTGGGACACCCCAACAAAATCGTGTTGTGGAGAAGGAAAATAGAACATTGTTAAAGATGGCTAGAACTATGTTTAATGAGTATTCTTTGCCAAATTACTTTTGGGTCGAAGCCATCAATACTTTATGTTATATTGCAAATCGTGTTTTCAAAAGACCCATTCTAAAAAAAAACTTCATATAAGCTATGAAATGGAAGAAAATCCAAGCTTTCATATCTTAGACTGTTTGGTTACAAATGCTACATACTCAATACCAAGGACAACCTAGGAAAATTTGCCTCAAAAATTTATGAAGGTATCTTTCTTGGCTATTCCACCGCTAGTAAGGCTTATAAGGTGTTTAATAAAAAGTTTATGGTGGTTGAAGAGTCTATGAATATTGTATTTGATCAGTCTAATAAACATGATATTGGAAAAAGTTCTTTTATTAATGATCTTGTAGGTGACTTTGAAAATATGGAGTTTGATCTAACTTCTAAGGAAATGTAATTGATCTTGAAGATAATGAGCCACCATAAAAGTTGAAGAATCTCAACATCAACAAGAGGAAAGCCAAGCTTAAGGACTCTAAAGAATTGGAGATACTCTAAGAATCGCCCAAAAGATCTCATCATTGGTGAGACATCCAAGGCAGTAAGTACTAGGGCTCAATTCCATGCCTTAGATAATCATCTTGCCTTTGTTTCTAAAATTGAGCCAAAGTCAATTGATGAGGCTCTTAGTGATGAAAGTTGGATGATTGCTATGTAAGAGGAACTCAACCAATTTGAGAGAAATAAAGTTTGGAAACTTATTTCTTAGCCTAAGAAATTCCCAATTATGGGATGCAAATGAGTGTTTAGGAATAAGTTAAATGAGCAAGGTTCCATAACAAGAAACAAAACTAGATTGGTTGCTAAAAGATATAACCAAGAGGAAGACATTGATTATGATAAAACATTTGCCCTCGTTCCAAGATTAGAGGTCATTAGAATTCTTTTAGCATTTGTTTATCACATTAATTTTAAACTTTTCAAATGGATGTGAAAAGTGCATTTCTAAATGGTTTCATTGAGGAAGAAGTGTATGTTGAATACTCTTCAAGTTTTGAGTCTTACAATTTCCTAAATCATGTTTTCAAATTAACTAAGGCCTTATATGGTTTGAAATAAGCTCTGAGAGCTTGGTATGAAAGAGTTCATTTCTTTTACAAAATGATTTTGACAAAGGCAAGGTTGACACAATTTTGTTTATGAAAAAGCATAACATGGATAAAACTCATTGTGCAAGTATAAGTTGATGATATTATATATTGGTGTTAATAATGAATTTCTTTGTAAAGAATTTGCTAAGTGTATGACTAGAAAATTTGAGATGAGCATGATGGGTAAGCTCAAATTCTTTCTTGGTCTTCAAATTAAGCAAACCAAAGAGGGCATCTTCATCAATCAAGCCAAGTACACAAAGAAGCTACTCAAAAGTTTTGGCATAGAAAGATGCAAAGTAGCTAAGACTCCAATGAGTGCAACTATCAAACTAGCCAAGGATGAATCAGGTAAGCCTATTAATGAAAAGAAGTATAAAGATATAATTGGCTCTCTCCTCTATGTTACTACTTCTAGACCCGATATCATGTTTAGTGTTTGCTTGTGTGCTAAATTCCAATCTTGCCCTAAGGATTCATATTTGCATGTCGTTAAAAGGATTCTTAAGTATTTGCATGACATATTACATTTAGGACTTTGGTACCTTCAGAATTCTTCATTTAGTGTTCTTGGATATTCGGATGCGGATTATATTGGTAGTTTGATGGATAGGAAGAGCACTTTTGAAACTTGCCAATTTATTGGTAAATTTTTAGTTTTTTGGTTTAGCAAGAAACAAGTTTTGGTTGCTTTATCCATCGCTAAAGTAGAATATATAGTACCGGGTTATTGTTGCACCTAAGTTCTTTGGATAAAGCAATAACTCAAGGATTAGGGCAAAGATGTTTTTCATATTCCCATCAAATGTGACAACACAATTGCAATAAATCTTTCTAAGAATCCCATCTAACATTCAAGAAGCAAGTTTGACATTAGACATCATTTTCTTAGAGATCATGTCCAAAGTGGTATTGTGGTGCTTAATTTCATTGACACTAACAACCAACTTACAAATATTTTACTAAACCCCTTAATGAAGAAATGATGAATTTCATCAAGAGGGAATTAAGGATACTAGATGGAAGCTCCCTATGGTGAAAATTGATCTCACTATTTGCATATTGTGTTATTGGTTGATATTTATTAGTTGATTGATATGTTTGTGTGATGAATATGTTAGCTGAGCTAGATATGTTAATTCAATTTGCATTTGAGCCTCTCAATGCCAAATTACATGAATTAATCATCAATACATCAATTTGATCACACTGAATATGAGCCATATTTATAAAATTTCATTTCAAGTTGTTTTTCAAAAATGATATCTAAATCGCGATAAAAACTTCATAATCGCGACTACTACCTTTGAGAATCTTTTATTATTGTTTTCAAACTTCAAGATCGTAACTGGAGAATTGCCCTTGCAAAAAATTTCAAAATTCAAATTTCCTAGCTGTTATTTTGCTCTTTTTTTAGAAAATCCCTACCGTTACTCAGAATCGTGTAGATTGGCAATCATGACACGTGTATAGCGGTCACGACTGCTTATGACTATTAGACAATAAATGTTTTGTCCCTTAAACGGTGCTTTGTCCTTTTTCTATGCATTTCTGCCCATTTTTTACTCATCCCTTCTCTCTTCAGCCTATTTAAACTAACTTTAACCCTCTCTCTCATCTCTTTACTTCATCTCTCTCTTTTCTAATCCTATTATCATCATCTTTCTCTCTATCTCAAACTTTTTTTTCTCTCTTCTTTTCATTAAATGGCCCCCAATGAAGGTACTAAGGTAGACAAAAGAAAGAGGATTGCTCAATCATCCTCACCTCTTGCAAGAAGCACTTTACTCTTTCACAAAATGAAAAGCATTACTCAGGAAGAAAAGCCTAGATTTGAGGCCAATAAAAAGAAGGAAATCCAAGCCAACATAATCCCTTATACTCTTTTCTCACTACCTTTGGATTAAAGGAGGAAATCAATGACCATTTGGATAACCTTGGTTGGGTCCAATTCATCTATAAAGATGAGATGGGCAATGAAGACGTCATTAGAGAATTCATGTGCACCAAAGAGATTAGCAAAGATAAGAATTCTCCAGTAGGTAAGTATGGTTTAAATTTCAAATGCTTTGGCAAACCATTCTTTTGAAGATTCTTATTGAAAAAGGTTTGTCATTCTTTTGACTTTTTCAAAATGGTTTTGACTAATCTTATTGAAAATGGTTTAAATTTCCAAACTGAAGAGGATACCCCCCATAATTTCTCCTTATATGACATCATCCCTTTTGACTTTTGGAGAGCAATCTCCATTGAGAGATACCATGACCCTAGAAAGTCTATTACTAAACACATCAAGACTTTAACCATATGGCTTCTTTATCGCATCATCACCTTCTCCATCAATGTGATGGGGGATGACAATGAAAAAGTCTCATAAAAGACTTGTCATTTTTGTATTGCCTAATTCATAATAAACCAATCCAAACAAGAGGATTTTTTCTTACTCAAATGGAACACATGAGCAAAGTCAAATGCTAATTTTTCCTACCTTCTCATATGACTGCCATATATAGGTATGTTGAGGCTCTAGCCCTTGAAATTGTGGCCAATCTAACCCTGACTCATGAACCTAAGAAAAATTGGCTAGATCTCTCTTACCTCTTAAATGCTAAAGTCATCAAGCCAACTACTAATGTTTATCTATTTGGGTCTAAAACCCTTGCTTAACTAAAAGCTTCCTAAGCATCCGAGAAAAGAAAGCTAGTCATTAAAAAGCCACAAAAGTGTGTTATCCCTCAAGTACATCCTTCTTCACCTTTAAAAGGTAAAGTGTGACATCTTATTTAATAATCATTAAAATTCTCTCTAAGTCTATCAATTGTCATTAAAAGACCTGATTTAAATTTTTTTTCTCATTATATCTCTTGTTCACCACATAGTAACTATTTACAACAAAAAATACATGGATAAACAAACTAAAATACTAATTGACTGCATACTAGCCCAACCTCTATTACACTGCTAGACAGTAACTTTGAAATGTATACTGGATGCAATCTTTAGTCTACTCTTCCTGAAAGAAAATTTAATGCAAAAGAGTAAGTTTGCATACTCAGTAAGTAAATGCATAACGATACTTCAATCTCAAATAACATAACAAACATTTAAATATTAATAACTCATCATCATATCCAT
>CATIWR010020862.1:0-45522 GCA_949677035.1 Omphalea diandra | reverse complement strand
AAGCATGGGAAGGAACAAGCCGCCGACGATTCCGGGGCCCAAAATCTCAAGCAAGAGCTCACTACCATTGGACAAGTAGGTAGCAGCTAAGAACATGAGGTAACCGTACACAATTATCAAAAACAAGTTGCCTAGGGCGGTGGTGGTGCACGGTAAGAACCCGTAGCTCTGCTCACATGATTCAGCCACGGAATTGACGTTGAGGATGCTGTAAGGTGAAGTTGTACAGTGGACATGCTCATGGACGCCATCGGATATCAGATCAGACGACTGAGAGGAATTAAGGGGTCGGGAATGGACGGCAGTGATGAAGAGGAGGAGAAGGAGGAGGAGGGGTTTGTTAGAAGGCATGGTTGGTTCGGTGAGTATTTTGGGGTTAAAGTGGAAATGAATAGATAGAACTTGTAAGTGAAGCTGATTTGTTGGAGCAGAGTAAAGAAAAAGGCTGAAACGAAGGGGCGCGTCTCAACCGTGTGTAGACCGTTGATGGTTGATTGATGAGATAAGTCAGGACAGATAAGGAAAATCGCGGACGATGACATTGCAATCAAGACAGTTGAACGCTTATTGGGATATACATTAAAAAAAAAAAAAAAGCAGTATTTAGTGCATATATCAAATTAATAAAATAATTAATTGATAATTTATATATGGTCATAATTTAATATGTTATTTATAAATATTTATAAATATTAATATCTTAAGAATTAGATTAAGATTTGGTCGATTCTCAATTTCAATGATTCAATCAATTCAACTTTTAATTTTTTTTCAAAAATATTTTTTAAAATATTTTAAAATTAAAAAATATAATATAATAAAGTGATGAAAAATATTTTTAATATTTAAATTTTAAGTAAAATAATATAATTTTGAGAAATTTTTAAATTTTTATAAAACAATGTAATTTTAAATCTAATCAATTTTTAATTTTGATCTGTTTTTTATTTTGACTGATTTTTATTAATCAATTTTTAATACTAAATTCAATCTTATCACTGGTCGATTTAAGATTTTATTAATTTGACTACTTTTTTTTTTTTATCTTTGATATAACAATTAGAGGTGTATAATCTATATAAATCAAATAAAATTAATTGAATTAAAAATATAAATTTAATCAAAATATAAAAATCAATTAGGTTTAGTTGAAGATTGGTTCCATTTGAATTAAAGTTTTCAATTATTTTATAATATATTTTTAAATATTGTTAATGCAAATAATAGTTTTTAATAAATTTTATATATTTTAATATAAATGATAAATTTTAAATAAATTTAAATCACTTTAGTTTAATTGAATATAGATTTAATTTAGTTTTATTTAATTTTAATTTAATTTAATTTTTATAAAAAATTAAATCCAATTGAATTTAATGAAATTTTAAAAATTAAAATTAAACTAAACTTCTATAAAATTAATTTAATTCTATCATTTTTTTAGTTTAAACCGATTAATAGTATTGTTAGTATTTTTATTTTTTTAATATATTGTGTGATTAAATACTTTCATAAAAGTTATGACAGATTAACTGTAAGATTATTAATTAATAGAAAAAAGCAAAATAATTTTTAATTCATGATGCATTTTACACTTTTAATAAACTTAAATTTGAAATACTTGAAATTCAATGTGTCATTTTTTATCACGCCAGAGATCAGTGGGAGTAATATAAGTGATTATGACTTAATTTGTCCTTGCTAATTATTCTTCGATTACATCTTTTAAAATTCATTTGGGACAAGATACAGATGTGATACGACAAAACGCATTTTGTGGGTCATACGCTGATCGGTGTAATATTGTTTTTTATTTTTTTTGGAAAGGTGATGGGATACATTGGCTATAGCTAAAAGTATTAAGAGGTCCTTGAACTTTTATGAGATTTATTATTAAACTCTTCAACTTTTATTTATTTATGGATTAATGACCTATTTGGTCTTTCAATTTTTTCAAAAAGATCTCATAAAGCCAAATTCAACTTTAAGTCTAATTATGCCACTCAACTATACATTATTAGATCCATTTACTCCTAATTCTAGCGTTGAGTGTGTAGAGTGCGAATAACACACTAAAAATTTTTCTTAAAAGAAAAATAACAATAACATTTTAAAAAAAATAAAATTCTTAAATTCTCAATTCATAAACTTTATATTCTTCATTTTATCCATAAACATCATAAAACACCACTTCTAAAATGACTTCCTATTTGTTGTCTACTTCCCTGCAACACAATTTCAGTCCATCAAACCCTCCATGAGATGATTATTTGTGGCTCTAATCTCCACCTTTGTCTCCGAACAAATAAATGCTACTTCAAACGAATCCTCAAAATTGTGTATAAAACCAACCTGTTATATGAAGCCATGCCATAAGCAAAAGCATCTCTTCTAAAAAATTGAAAAGCAATAAAAGTAGCTCCTCCTTGGAGCACGAAGCCACACCAAAAACAATTATGACTTCTTAGAAAATGATCCTTTGTTCGAGTTTCAAGTGCAAAGATATTCCAAAATAAATGAATGATTCTTTATTCGAGTTTAAAGTGCAAATGTATTCCAAAATAAATGAATGAATTATAATTAAAACTTGAAATCGTGCATAAATCATAGATAAAAAACAGTAATATCCAATTAAAAGAAGAGCAAAAAAAGGAAGGCAAATCATAGAGAATGAATAAAAACAAAAATGGTGAAATTAGGGTTATAAGAATGAACCCTCTGATATTGGTGAAGAGACTTGATCTTAAATGAAAATTCATATCTGGAATTAGAGAGAGACAAACACAATGCTCGATTTGATTTGATTAGAGATGAGTTAATTGAAATTCTAAATTTTTCTCATTCTTCTTTCTTTCGAGTGGAAATTACAAAGAGCTATAAATTACATTTTCTTAGAAAACGATCTCTACCAATATTGTTGTCACCATCAATGTCATCACCATCGTCAATCTTTTTTTTTTTTTGTATCTCTATAGAATTGTGATTTCTCCAATCCCCAACCTATAAATATTTACATCAAAACATCCATCATCTCAATTTTTTTCCCAAAATCAAAGCCTCCTCTTCTCTATATTTCATTGTCTAAAGCTCCACACAAGAACTCAAGAATTAAAAAAGCAACAAAAACAAATTGGAAACAACCGTTGTCCCTCTTCTTTAAAATCATGTAAATCAAATAACGATGAGGAACAATAATAGTACCTTTAATTTCTTGGAAAATGATTCTTTGTTTGAGTTTGAAGTCTTGGCCTAAGAAATTGAAAAAAAATCAAACAGAGAAGATTGAGAGTTAGAGAAGACATGAAGAAAGTTAGACAAGAAAGTTGGAAAAGATGCAAAATGGGATTTTGACAAAAATAGAGAATTTTATATATTTAATGAAAGTTTTTACTCTTCAGACTCTGTATGCGATTTTCATGTCTGATTTAATGATTAAAATTGTATTTTTGTGAGCTAAATATCTAAATTGATAGTTTTAATTGGCCCAAATAGTTAATTTGGGTTTAAAGATCTGCTTGAAAACGTTCAGGGGGTTAATTGACCCTTAATCCATCTATTTATATTAGACTTCACTAATCTAATTTTCAAATTTTACTGATTCCATCCATCCGTCTAATCTGAATTTGAAAAGATCGCCGTGGATTCGATCGACCACTACCTATTTTGGAAGCATCTGCGTCGATAAATGTCGTTGTCCCCACATGGCTCCACCCAACAGATCCAAACTGTAGTTGTCCTCGTTGCACTATTTTTTTTTCTTTTTTTATTTTTCAGGTTTGACATTGTCAACGACGGCAACAACTCTGTTGGAGAATTTGCTATTAATATAGGGTTAGGAGGAATTAGGTGATTGACATTTATTTTTTGTTTTTTTGAAAATGTTATGCTCGCTGTTTGAAAAGAAGAAGAGAGCAGATAGGAATTTAATCTTAAAGCTCTGTTTATTTTGTAAAAAATATTCTTTAAAAAATATTTTTATATTTCTTATTTAATACTTTTAAATTAATTAATTAATTAAAAATATTTTTGATAAAAAATTAAATTAGTTTTTAGAAAAATGATGTCACATTTTAAAAATAAAAAATTATTTTCAAACTTTGACAAATTCAATTAAATAAAAAATAAATTATATGAATATATATATATATTTATTTTCACTTATTATTTTTAAATATTGGACTTATGACCTATCATTTTCAAGCGGTGGTGATTGTCCATGATAGTTGTGGTCTAAAATTTTTATTTTTAATGTTTTATATTAAATATTAAATAATATATATATAAAAATATTTATGATCTAAATTTTATTATAATTTTATAAATTAAAAAATTAATATTTTATTAAGTACTTCAAATACTAAAAAATATATTACTCAAAAAATATTTTTCTCATGTAAATTATTTTTTGTAAAATAAACAGAGTTTAAGTCAACATTCATTTCCCTTCACTTATGTAATTTGCCTAGATTTTTATTAAATTAATCTCCTCCATTTTTTCTTTTTGCTCAATCAAATATAAATGAACATTTCATTTGCCTCCAAAAGATATTTTCAGAAAAAAAAACTTCTTAAAAATTATTTCATAGAAAGTTGAGCACTTTAATATTTAATTTTCTTATAAAATATATTAAATTTATATTTGATTTAATCACTAATAATTTCTAAGATAAAGAGTTATGATTGTATCTATAGCTTTCAAATAGATAGTTGTACTTAAAATTTGGATACAATTTCAAAATTAAGCATAGAAAATCTATACTATTTATTAATATGGTTGTCACTTTTATTTTAAAAAATCTACATTTTTAATTGTAGAATTGATAATTAGCTCAATTTTACATTTCTTTATTTTTTTTAATTTTTAAAATAATATATTATTTAAATAAGATTAATTGAATTGACTAACTGACAATTAACTGGTAAATTCAATTTTAATAATACTAAAACTATCAAAAGAAAAATATTTTTTTTTTTACTTTGCACTTTTTTTTAATCAAATACTTTAAAAATGTACACTTCTCAAATATTAAATTAGATTAATTAGTTTCTCCAAAATAAACAATTCCTATGATTATTACATTCCTGATATGGCACTAAGCCTTTGTTTAGAAAGAGAAGAAGGGCTAGGAAAAGAAATTGAGAGCGGAGAAAAAGAGGTAGGGAAATAGGTATTCCTTTGTTTAGAAAAATGATTTGTAAAAAAGAACAAAGGAAAGTGAATAATATATTTTTTTTCTGAGGTCTGATATTTTGTAATTACTTGAATTTGGACTAAAAAGTCATAAAAATTATATTTTGTTATGTAATTAATTTATTCATCAAATAATTTTCTTTTATCCACTTTTTTTGGACTTTCTTAATCCATTTTCATTATATGTCTAAAATTATTTTTTTTATTTATTCTTATATGTGTAAAATATATTTCACATTTTATTATTTTTGGTTAGTCAATTAAATTTTTATAATTATTCTTGCTAATCTAAATATATTTTTATATATAAATATTGAGACTAGAAAATATACTATATGAGGTATAAGTTTTAATACATTTTAAATTTATACTAAACTTATTTTTAGTTAACTGTCACTTAATGTGAAGAGTAAAATAATGATTTAATTTAAAAAATCTTTTCTTTTCTCCATTTTCTACAATTTTTCAAGTAAGGAAAAATAGTTTTCTCTTCTTTTTCTCATTTTAATATTTTTTCAAATAAAGTAGAAAGAAAACTTTTCTTTCTTTTTTCCTTCTTTTCTTCACATTTCTTTTTTCTATCCTTTCTTTTTCTATTTAACTTTTTTTTCTTTTTCAATATAGTGTAAAATTTGAGGGACAACAAATAGTATGTTTTGAGTACTGTTACATGCTAGGTTGCATGAAAACTTCACCTGACTTATGTTTTTCCATTTCAAAAGCGTTTTGTCCCTAAAACTTTACAAAAGCTTCTCAGAAATATTTCAGACATTTTTCCATTATTTAGTAAAATTAAAAACTTGTTTCCAAATTGGAAACACATTTCCTAAATGAAAAAAGAAAATAAGAAAAAAATACTTATAACCAATTAAGAATAAAAAGATTTATTAAATTCCTAAATAAGAAAACAATATTAGAATAAAGATTAAAAAATCCATTAAATTCCTAAATAAGAAAATAATATTAAAATAAAATTTAAAATCTATCAAATTTCTAAACTATTTAGGATTAATTATTATTAAGAAATTGTAGACATTTATTTTTCTTTGTTCTAGGAAACTTGATTTGTTATTTTTCTTAATTTTTTATTTTTAATATTTATTGATAATAAATTATGTCTGAAATAAATAATATTATTAAATATTTATATACAATATTAGTGTTTATAAATTTATTGATATTTTTAATATTTATATTTCCCTTATATTTTTAATATTTTCACATTTTCCCCATGTTTCTATTTCCTCTGTTTTTTATAAATATTGTTTCGCCATTTTCATTTTCACGTTTTGTCGTTTTCCATTTTCATTTCGTTTTCCATTTTCATTTTTGTGCAACATAGGTTACATGCACTCGTAATTTATACTGTTTGCTATCCCTTTGATGTGGCAAATGCCACCTCATCACAATTTTATTCCCTATTTTTAGTGAGGTAAATTTTTTAAAAAAAAAAATTGATAAATTCCGCACGCAATATTTAATGAATCAAAACAAAAAATTTGCAATGGAAAGACTTAAAAATTAATTAGTAGCGAATCTGCACATTTTACGGTATAATTATATTAATAAATTTTAAATAAATTGTATATTTATTTTATTACATAAGTAGTTAATTAGTCACATGATTAATTATTATTTCATAAAAAATTAATATTAAGAAAATATAATAATAAAATAAAATTTTTAAATTTATAATTATATACAGAGGCAATTATAATAATTGATTATCTATAGATTTACACTTTTAATCTTATGTGACACAATTTTAAAAGAAAATTTATTAAATTTGAGTTAAGTAATTTTTGACAATCTATCAAATTAATAATTAATAAAAAATAAAATTAATAAATAATTACAAACTATACACATCCGTGATAGTTGTAATAAAAAATTATCTATTCATTCATACTTTTAAGTTTTTATGACACAATTTTGAGAGAAATTTTATTAAATCTAAATGAAATAATTCCTAATAATATATTATATTGCCACTAACCTTTATATATTTAAAATTTTAAACAATCAATGAAATTAATTTAACTCTTGACTTTCTATTTAGAATTTTTACTTTTTAGGTTTTTTTAATTTTCTATTTAGAAGTTATTTAAAATTTGTATTTATTTAGATTTTTTTTATTTTCTATTCAAAATATATGATATTGTCTTATTGTTAAAAAATTTTATTTTTAAGCCTTTTTTTAAAAAATTTCTTGTATAGAAGATTTCTTTATGTGTTAGTTAATTTTTTAATTTTTATTTAGACATTTTTTTATATAACAGTTTTTATAACATAGAGTAAAATAATGACATATAGTTGTGTTATATATAATTATTTGATAAAAATAAATAATAATTTAAACTAATTCTTTGACTAAAATTAAAAATACAACATATGATATACATTACATAGTGTCAAATGAATCCATATAAATCTATCATTGTTGTGAAATTCTATTTTTATATTAATATGCACTAAAAGTAACAATGTTTTTAAAATTAGACTAGTGAATATATCGATCGACTAATTGATTTTTAATTAGATTGGTTTGATCAGTCTGACTGATTCGGTTTAATTAGTTTAATAATTAATAAAATTAAAAAAATATCATTAGCTTTAAAAATCAGAAAAAATATTAAAAATATAGAAATATAATTAAAAATAAAAATAATATTAAAAATTAGTCTAAATCAAATTGAATAAATCACTAGTATGATTTTCAATTTAATATATTCATCCTGCTAACCCTTGAGCACTAAGAATAGGGAGTTGAATTGGTGGCTAATTAAAAATTTTGGTAGTAAAAAAAAATTAAAGAATGAAAGAAAGGAGGAAAGGAAATGACACACAAAAATTTTACAATGGTTTGGATATTAACTAACCCCAAGTGTACTTTTCAATTATCAAATTGGAATTTCACCAACTAACAAATAATATAAGGAGTTTTCTCAAACTCACTTCCAAACTTAGTGTTTAAATCTCACACCTAAACCAATTATAATTTGTGTGCATATACAACATTACAAGAGTTTTTTTCCAACCTAGGATTATCAAGCCCTAATTCCAAGTGTTCAAGGCTCATACCAAATCTTACAAGAACATTTAAAGTTGTACAACAAAAAAAATTAAAGCTTCAGAATTTGAGAATTAAATTTGCAAGAGTTTGGCTATATCAAAATTAGTTTTCTTACACTAAAGGCCATTTGAGGGTATGTACAGTCTACAACTATCAAATAGTTGTTACTCACAAATTATGTGCAAATTTTTTACTTTGAGTTACGAATTTACATTTAATACTTATTAGAAGAATTTCACGATTGTGACACCTCATCACAATTGTGAAATGCCTTTCACAGTCAAGAACTCCATTTTATAGTCATTATCTTCGAAACTGTCTCATGACTAATTAACATGTGATGTTAACTGTCTAATGACTAATTAACATGTGATGTTCTTCTAGTGGATACTCGGCTAGCCATTACAATGGTTTTCTCAAGCATAAAGGCCGCAATCACTAAAATATTTTTTTGGTTGCAAAAGTTATGTCGTGTCCTAGATAGTGGTCGTTGTTCTGGTCTCGAACTGGCCTACCTATTTTTGTCACTTAGAGATCTTAGCTCATGGTCGTGATAGAGGTTGCGGTCGCAAATTCCTTTTCGTGGTCACGAACCTCCTATCTTGGTCATGATTTACAAGACCAATCTATGAAGTTGGAGTTTTTGCAAATTTTTTATTTCCTACTTATTCTAAACGTAGCTACTTAAAATAAACACTACATTAGCAACTTTTAATTTAATTGTCAAGATCAAAATAGAAATTGACCAAGCAGTTGCCTAACTTAGGTCAATATGACTTATCTGTCTTATTCAGTTTTTAAAATATTGGGAGCAAAAAGAAAATTAGTCTTTATTGAACACTCATGAATGACACTTGCCTGAGGATTGTTTTGAATCCAAAGGTCAAAAACATCTAATTAGAGGTGGATGTTATTTAGTTCAAATAAAAAAAAAAAAACCTAGCTAAATCTACTTAATTTGAAAATTCAATAAAAAAATTAATTTGATTTAGTTTAAAAATTTAGAACTACAGTTATTTTGATTTGATTCAATTTTTAATCAAAAAATTTCAGTAAAATTGAATCTACCAAAATTCTTATTTATATTATGTCATTTAAGTTAATTATTACAAGCTCTCTATGGTTTAACATAACTAATTAAGTCATTTTTTTTTAGTATATAAAATACTCTTTCACAATTATTTCGTTATAAAAAAATCTTTTTGTTAAGATTTTGAATATTTTTCTATTAGTCAATTGCATAGGCATAAATAAATACACTAAATAATTTATGTAAAAATGAAAATACTCTACCACTAAACTATATTTTCTCTCTTTCTTTCCTCATTCATTTTTTTTTTCTATTCTCTCTCCGCTTCTCAAATCTTAACCCACGGTTCTCACATTTTACATATTTTCTCTCATCGGCATGCATACACAAAAAATATACTATAAAAAATAAAATTACACAAATATTCTGTACTTACTTTCAATCTTTCTTTCCTATGAAAGTCAGAATCTTTTATTAAAAATGTTTTTATGGTTGAAATTAATGCTAGACTCTGTTGAATTCAGATTGCAATTCTCTCATAATTCGAGTTTCTGGTTGATGTCGAGTGATGATTTCTAAATGAGTGAGACTTTGGTTCTCCTTACTAATCTTTATATGCTTTTTGAGCAGCTGGTTGAAGAGAGAGACAGAAGAAAAATGGGTGAGGTGATTTGGATTATGAGGACGTTTTTTGAAAATTTTCAACAAGTTTGGCTGTTATATTGATGTCTGATTATTGATTAAGCAAATGAAGTTTTTCTAAAGGACCATAAATATATCGAAACTTTCTTTAAAATGGGTCCTTAGATCTATGTTACACTTGTACAAGAAAGAAATTTTTTTTTTTTTTTTGTGAATAATTTTGTGTCATTTCACTATTATTATGAAAAAATTAGGAAACATTATTTTTTACGTTTCCTTTGATTTATATCAAAGCAAGAAACAAAAAAGGAAAAAAATAATTTTCTTTTTAGTTTTTGCATTAGAGAAACAGAGGCATTTTTTAACCAAAATTTTTATAATTTCTTACTTGTTTTCTTGGATCCTCATTCTATAATGACCTCTAATTATTGCAAATCCTATTTGTTTTACGAAGAGTAATATTACGACTTTTTCACTCCTCATTTTCTTTTGCAATCAACACGTAGCCCACTAATCAAAACTCCTAAACATTGTCATTCTTTGATATTAACATTTAATGTTCAAGTTTAATCTACATTAAAGATGCAAATGAATGGACAAGAAAGCTTCAAAGATCAAGTTAGTTCTCAATCTTCAAATTAAAGATGAAATATGTGATATGACATTTTTAATTTACTATCTTCTGATTTTGATAAATATTGGTATAAAATAAAAATTTAAGACAAAATTGAGTAAATTATTGATATTTTACATACTTTCAATGAAAAGTTAACAAAAGAGATTTTTAGTATAATATGAGGTTAAAAACAGGTGGATGAATTAATTAACTATGGCAAATCATAGGGTTTTATAGTATTTAACCATCTCTTTTTAATATTTATATTTCTAACTTAAACTAAACCTAATTCATCTGACAATCTAAAGGCTAAGACCAAGGGTTTTGATAGGTATAACTCTTGCAGTGCCAACAGCGTCAACATTTTAAGGTGAATTTGCTCTTTTTAAAAAATTAATATAATTTTTTTGTATTCAATGTTCAATTTCTATATTTTCTTAGTTCAACTTTTTTTTATCTATTTGGTTTATTTTCGTGTTTATAATTTTTTTTTTGAATAGTCAAATACAAACCCTAATAGTAATAATGATCATAGAATTTCTTCATTATTTATTTATTTTTTATAATTTTTTTCTTTTATATTTATTTGATTAAATTTTATATCTTTAACAATTTATTTTCAGATAGTCAAATCCGATCCTGATAATAACATTGATTATTTCATATCGTGTTTGATCTAAATTTTTTAATTAAATGAATTTTCACTATTTATTCATTATTCTATAATATATCTAATCAAATTTTATATCTGAATAAAAAAAAAATTAAATATCACCCTAAAGCTACATTGAAGGATTGATCTGATTCGGTAGTGATAGTTGGGGGTCAAAGTTGTCTTATGCTAGTGTAAATGATGTTGATTTTTTATCTTTAGAAATCTGTTTTAGGAATCTGAGTGTTGGAAAATAGTTTATAAAACAATGTTGAAATAGCATTTTGAAGTTCAATGTTGATTAAGATCTCTAGTTTATTCATTTTTTATTCATGAGAGTTTAGAAATGATATATGCTCAAAATTATATAAGTGTGAATAAGAAATTGACACTCAAAGTATGCCACATGAATAGTTATTAATATGTAACAATAAAAGAATTAATGAGTTAATTGTATAACTGATAAAATTTATTTGATTTAATTTTATAACATAATTAAATTTAATTAATTTTATAACTGTTGGATTAATTATCTGATTTTATAACTGCTGAATTAATTAAAGATTAATTACAAGCAGTCACTTTTTTTTTTATTTAATTATCTTAACTAATAGATTTTGTAACTATTCCCCACTTGGATGAATATATAAAGGATTTTTCCTTTCTTCTTGGTACTAGATCATGTATCATATAATTAGTGATTCATAGCTTATTCTCTCATGTCTCTCTATAATTTAAAGAATTTTGTTCTACTTTTAAGTTGTTTGATTCAATGTCATATAGTTTTGATAAGTTTAGTT
This sequence comes from Omphalea diandra, assembly GCA_949677035.1. NCBI lineage: Eukaryota > Viridiplantae > Streptophyta > Magnoliopsida > Malpighiales > Euphorbiaceae > Omphalea > Omphalea diandra. The sequence continues at coordinate 33,518 of CATIWR010020862.1, read as the reverse complement.
CGTCAGAAAATAGTTTTTGTAGTATTTGATTTTCACTTTGTTTTTTATTGGACATTGAGAGACAGACGTTATTCTATCCTCAAGTGCTAATGAGAAGGAGTGAATTTATTTTGAGAATATTGCGTGACATATGAGTCTTGAACATTCCTTCTTCAATTTTTACAGCTTTTGTTTTTCTTTCACTACTCTTTTTGTTTATTACTTATTGTAATTGTGTTATTTTATATTATTTATTCTACTTTTTTGTCTAAAACTTTGATTGCTATATCACTAAAAATATTAAAACAAATTTTACTTTAGACAAGTTCTGGAACAAGGATTTTTACCTAATCTAACCAAGAAGGGTAATACAGGACTTAAAGAATTAAATTTAAAATAATTATTAATATTTATTGTGAGCTTCTTTTTAGCAAAAAAAAAAAAAAAAAGAAGAAGCTATTTTAGTGACTCTAACACCTAGTTTTTATTCTTTTAGAAATGAAAAATATTGTTATTTCTACTAGTGAAACCCAAGGGTCATCCTCTGTGGCATAGATACCTACTGTCATGGTGTCAGTTTCGATTCTAATGAACTATGGAGAAAAACTTGAAAATTTTAATGACTTGAATTTCAAGAGGTGGCAACAGACCACCTTGAACCTTGTATGGTTCTTGATCAAGGATGCTCCAACTCTCAAGGAGAACAAGCAAGATGTTCGAGTTAGAATTGCATATGAAACATTTCATCATTTTGATTTTTTACACAATAACTATGTCATAAATGGCTGCATGGCTCGTTATATCATGGGAGTAATGCTTTGAAGACTATTAAATAGTTATAAAAGTTCCTAGATGGTAATTACCAATTTAAGGATGCCAATGCTAAGAAATTTATAAACATTTCCTCAACTATAAAATAATGGATTCTACAAGTGCAAGAGCTCCAAGTTCATGAGATTCATGTTAGGGGATGAACTTGAGTGAAGCCTTCCAAATAGTTGCTATCATTAAAAAACTACCACCTACATAGAAGGATTTCAAGAACTACCTTAAGTATAAGTGAAAGAAAATAAACATTGTAGAGTTAATTATTAGATTTCAATTTGAAGAAGACAATAGAACTCAGACAAAAGAAAAGAAAGTTCATTCCTTCCAAGGCTAAGACAAATATTGTTGAACATGGACAAATTTGAATAAAAATAAAAGCATAGAGTCCAATATAAGACCAAATGATGGAGTTTCCAAGAAGAAATTTCAAGGCAAATGTTACAATTGTGATAAGATGGATCATAAATCTACAAATTATATGCTATTAAAGAAGAAGAAACACCATGAGGCTAAACTTATGGAAGTCATCATCTAAGGTGCTTCTGAACTCTATGTTATGGTGTCCGAGGTGAACTTAGTTGGGTTTAACCCGAGAGAATGGTGGATGGATATTGATGCCACCAAGCACGTCTGCTCAGACTAAAAAATGTTCTCCACCTTCACCTCTAAAATTGGAGAGAAGTTACACATGGGCAATTCTACCACTTTTGAGATCTTTGGTAAAGCCAAGGTGTTGTTGAAGATGACTTCTAGTAAGAAGCTAACATTAGATAATGTTCTGTATATATTAAAAATTTCTAAGAACCTAGTGTTCGATTTACTGCTTAATAAGCATAGATTTCACATGGTGATTAAGTTAAATAAAATTGTTTTGTCTAAAGATGGATGTATATGGAAATAGATTATGCACTATTAGGTAGTTTAAGCTTAATGTTTCTATTAAAAGGATGAATGAAAGTACTTCTTATGCTTACTTGCTTGAGTCATCCAATGTATGACATGGTAGACTAGGTCACATTAATCATGATACCTTGAAAAGATTAATCAACTTAGATCACATACCTAATTTTCATATTGATTCCAAACATGTGTTGAGGCAAAATTAACAAGGTCATTTTTTAAAATATTTGAAAGAAATACTGGACCTCTTGATTTAACATGCAGCGAAATGTGTGACTTGAAGTTCATACAAACAAGAGGTGAGAGTAAATATTTTATCACCTTTGTTGATGGTAGCACAAAATATTACTATGTTTATTTACTTTAAAAGCACGGATGAATTATAGACAAATTTGAACTCTATAAGAAAGAAGTTGCAAAGCAACTTAATAGAAAAGATTAAGGTGTTAAGAAGTGATAATGACGATCAATATAAAAAATCATTTGAAGAATTATGTGCATAAAATAGAATTATACATGAAGTCATTACACCTTATTCACCTCAATCAAATGGTGTTACTGAGAGAAAATTTTGTTCTTTGAAAGAAATGATGGATACAATGTTGATAAGCTCTGGATTACCTTAGAATAGGCTAAATGCATACTTTACCCCTTAAACTTTTCGTGATTAGTCATTTTGATATCTCATCTGTTATTTTATTAATGTAACACCTTAATTTTTATTTTTAAGTTATCAAATACTTACGTGAATACTAAAAGGAACATGGGTTTCACACACATATTCTCATAATTTTATTAATTGATTGGACTAAAATAACATTGTCTTCTTCGTCCAACCCCTTCAACACTTTCCAATTTTCTTTTTCTTTGTCTTCAACTTATTTTTTTCACCCAACTCCTACAACACTTTTGATAACCTATATTTCTCTTTTTCATCACTTAATTTCAAGAAAATAATCAAACAACTAAAAAAAAAAAAGTCTTCTTTATGTAATTAAATCTAATAAAAAATGTACTCAATCTTAACCTCGCCCGCTTCATCAGATTATGTAAACATCAATTTGCCATTGCAAACAAAATTACTAACTTAAAAACTGCATATATCCTCCAACTCATTAACAAAACTAAAAAGGTAGAGCATTTTCATCCATAATTCAAGAAAATATTTAAATTTAGGAAATAAAATTGAAAGGATTTTGAAGAAAAAGAAATTCAATTCCTGCAAATCCTTTCATTTTCACACCAAAGCATTCAATAACCAAACAAAAAATGAAACATGCAAAATCAAATAAAATGGCTACAATTAGATGAACAAACAATAAGAGAGTTATTGGTATCCAAAAAGGTGTATTGTCATTCATTGTGCCTGCACTTACTACTATTGTCAAATCTATTGCACCTGCCTTAGCTTTTCCTCCTCATATGCTCTAAGTCCAACCCTACTCACCTCAACCCAAACCCTTCTTCACACCTTCATCCTGAATCTAGACCCTTATCCACACCTCGATCTTCATAATTTTTGCACTGGCCTATGACTAGACCCATTAATGGAAATTAAACCTTCATTGTCATCGACACCATTTCAAAATCATGGCCCCACCTATACCAAACCTTTCAATAATGACCAAACATAAGTTTTGAAGTGAATAAGAGTGAAGGGGACAATCAAATTTTGAGTTTAAGATTTTTTCTATGTTTTTGATTTTGTACTAAGTGTTTTTTTATGTTTTGGGGAGAGATATAGAAAAAGAGAGAACAGTAGAAAATTGAAAAAAATAAGAATAATGAATGAGGGTGTTTTGGTCTAATAAAAAAATGAGTTGATGGAAATATAATGTGTTTGTAATATTCACTTTCATTAGAACGCATAACTTACACATCAAATTATTGATATCAACCATTTGTATTTAATTGGTTAAAAATGAAATTATAGAAGTTAAATATATTAAACATAGAAAATTAAGTGTTCAATTGATTATAATTAAAAATAAAGAGTTAAAGTGACTAATAGGAAAAAGTTTAGGAGGCAAATTATGAATTTGGCCCCTCAAAACATGTAAGGGAAGCTGTTTTATCAACAAACTAACTTTTAAATGAGGTGCCTTAAAAGATAGCAGATAAGACCCTATATGAGTTATAGAAAGGAAGAAAGTATTCTTACAAATATTTATAAGTTTGGAGGTGTCTTGTTAAAGTAGTTGTTCCAACACCAAATAAGGTGAGAATAGCGCTACAATTAGTCAATTGCATCTTCATTAAATATGCATATAACATTAGAGCATATTGGTTTTTTGTACATGAATCTAAAATCCCAAATACACACAAGAACATGATAATGGAAGCAAGAAATGCATCATTCTTTAAATAAGTATTTTAAAGAAGGAGAAATTTGTCCAAATGAACATATGAGACTATAAATGAAGAATAGTCAAAATCAATAATATACCAAAGATCAAATTTAGAAAGAAAAACTTGAAGTTAAGGTTGAACCTATTGAGATTAAGTCGAGGTGTAGTAAGAGAACAAGGACAAAAAAATCTTATGGTCTAAATTTTTTGACTTCTATGCTAGAAATTGAACCTTAAACTTATAAAGAAGCTATGAATTGTACACTCTTTTATGGAAAGAAGCTATCATGAGTGAAATTAATTCTAGTATGAAAAATCATACTTGAGAACTAGTGGATCTTCTTCTTAGATGCAAATCACTAGAATCTAGGTATATCTTTAAAAGAAAGATGAACGTTAATGATTCAATTGATAAGTATAAGGTCAGGCCTATAATTAAAGGTGATAAGTAAAAGGATGGTCAAGATTATTTTCATATATATTCTCTTATAACAAAGATAAACTCCATTAGGATGATACTTGTCATTGCAGCATTGAACAATCTTAAAGTACATCAAATGGATGTAAAAATCACTTTCTTAAATGGAGAGTTAGATGGGAAAATTTACATGAAATAACCTGAGGGTTTCATTGCCCCAAGACAAGAAAAGGTGTGTTGGTTGGTTAAGTTCATACGGCTTAAAGTAAGCACTAAAGTAGTGGCATGAAAAGTTTAATAGTGCTATGTTGGAAAATATATTTAAAATCAATGAATATGACAAATGTGTTTATGTTAAGGATACAAGTAAAGACTATGTCATATTATGTCCATAAGTTAATAATGCTTGTTGTGGGCAATGAGAAGATGATCACATCTACCAAAATATATTGAATTCCAAGTTTGACATGAAGAATATAGGACTAGCAGACAGGATATTGAGAATAAAAAGCTTAAGAATATCAGGACTCGTATTAAGTTAAACACACTATGTGGATAAAATTCTTAAGAAATTCAGCAAGGATGATTCTGGTGTGGCTGTAACACCATTAAACTTGAGTCTCCATCTATCTAAAAAAGAGTATTTTTCTAATGGAATATGCAAGAGTGATAGAAACTCATGTATTTAATAAGCTATATGATAAGGCATAAAAGTGCATATTTGAATTGTGGTGAATTTCCCTACTTTGTGCTTAAATTTCAACTTCAATTAAGTTTTATATTCAACCAATTTATAATTTAATGTTTCAGGTGCATTAGAGGTTAAAAAGGGAGATTAGACATTAGTTTGCAAAATTCTTCAATTTTAGGGCAAAAAAAAGGTGAAGAACAGTTTGTGACAGAAGGTTTGATGAAATAAGGCGTGAGCATAACTTATAAATTCAAGACTGATGAATTTAGAAGAAAAATGAGCTACTTTTAAGTTTTATTTTCATAATAAATCCCTTCCTATTTAGGAGATACCCTAGATTGAGATATTCCTTTGATATTGTCCAAAACTAATTAGAAAGTCAATTTCTCTAGGGATTTTGGGAAGATTGTTGAGAGAGATTGTTGACCAATAAATATAATTCTGATTTCTTGAATGAGGGGAGGAAAAAAAAGTACAGGACAAAAGGAAGAAGACACCCAACCTCAATTAGAGAAATTCTTCTTTTCCATTGTGAACTCATGAGTTTATTTCTTCTTCTTCTCCTTCTTCTTCTTTCTAGTTTTCTTTTTTTATTTATGAGTTAATTTTCTTGTATTTAAGGCTATGGGTAAACTTATCATAATAATGGATTGATTTTATTTCATTTAATCAAGATATTTTATTTTCATATTGTCCATAAATTATTGTGCTTAATGTTATTGAGAGTTTGACAACCTATTGATTGATTTATTTTATGTGAATGAATTGGTTAAGAATTTTGCATAATTGATCAAATAATTCATGGCATGAATTGAATGGTATATAGGAATATATATACATAAATCATCTGATTTTATAGATTTTCACAAAGATTAATGTACTTTCTATCTTGAGAAATTTATAGAGCGATCTAAGGGTTAATTAATAGGAGTAGTAGGATTAATATATCTCGGGAGAAAATATTGAACAATTTTAGGAAAACTCTCAACTTATGAAAATAAAAAATTGTTTTGATTAAATTTTATAAATTAAAATTTATTGGAGTGATTAGGTGGACCAATAGTTTTAGCTCTTTAAATTTGATTATTACAACTTTAATTAATTATTGCTTTCTTTTTATTTTCTTTTTGTCTTTAAATTGTTGTATTTTATTTATTTTGAAATTTTGTAATTTAATTATTCTCTTAAATTCGATTGTCCAAATAATCGTAGATTGACTATAGTTTTAGTATTTATTTTATTAAATCCTCGTGGGAATAATATTTTTTACTACTTGATAACTAGTGCCCTTGCTAGTTATTTTTCAATTTCAGCTATCAAGTTTTTGGTGTCGTTTCTAGGGATTTAATTCTAAAATAATATTAGAACTTGTTAATCTTGGTTAATTTGGATTTTTCTATTTTTTTGTTTTTTGCTTTTAATTTTTGCTTGTCTAGGTTTATTGGTGCATGACACGCACTAGTGGCGAGCAACCAATAGAACTTAATCTTGAAATAGAGAGAACTTTCCATATACGTTAAAGGGCTAACAATGGTAAAGAGCAAGAGCAAGCTAAAATAAGAATGGTGGATCCAACAAATGCAAATCAGATTCTTTTGGACTATTCTTGTCCAACAATTGATGGAGCAACTTCTAGCATTAGTAAGCCAACAATTTTGAAATCAAGTTAGCAATCATTCAAATGATTCAAACCAGTACTCAATTTAGTTGGCTACCAAATGATGATCCTAATACAAATATTGTCAATTTGCTAAAAATTTGTGACACCTTCAAGTATAAAGGAGTTAGTGATGATGTTATTAGACTTAGGCTTTTTCTTTTTTCATTGCGAGATAAGGCTAGGGATTGGCTTAACTCACTTCATTTAGGTAGTATCACTACATGGGTTAATTTGACTTAAAAAATTTTGGCTAAGTATTTTCCTCCCTCTAAAACAGCTAAATTGATAAATGATATTATCACTTTTGTTCAATAAGAGAGAGAGGAATATTATATGAGGCTTGGGAAAGATTTAAGGAAATGCTTAGAAAGTGTCCTCATTATGGAATACCAGTTTGGCGTCAAATTCAAACTTTTTATAATGGTGCTACTCCATCTAATCATTCAATAATTAATGTAGCTGTAGGTGATACAATTATGAGAAAGTCTCCCGATGAAGCTTTTAAACTAGTAGAGGAGATGACTTCTAATAGCAACTGATAGAACACTGATAAAGTTGATCATAGGGGACATGGAGTACATAATATTGATTCTTTTATTGCTTTATCCACTCAAATTGCTTCTTTAAATAAAAAATTAGATAATCTTAGTGCTCCCATAATGAATGTTTCAACTTTTGAATCATGTAGCTTATGTGGCCAAATAGGACATCTAAGCTCTCATTGTCAAGTAGAAAATCCTTTTGTTTCTCATGAAAGCACTAATTTCATTTATCATGATGGTAGGTCAAATTTTAATCCTTATTCAAATACATACAATCTAGGGTAGAATAGCCATCCAAATTTTTTTTAGAGTAATAATCAACAAAAGACACATCTTGGATTTCAACAACCATAAGAAAATAATTGAAATTTGGAGGATTTAATTACTAAGTTCATCAATAGTGTTGAAGCAAAGTTTCAAAAAAATGAGACATCGATTAAGAACTTAGAAGTACAAATGGGATAGTTGGTTAACATGATGTCAAAAAGAATAGAAGTTTAATTCCCTAGCAATACTAAGAAAAATCAAAAAGAACAGGTAAATGTTATCACTATAAGAGGTGAAGGAACAATTGGAGAAACTAAAAGAGATGCAAGAGAAAATTTTAAAAAGCATGACAAAGTTGATGATTCATCCATGCAAACTAAAAGGAAGTACACCTAAACTTAATTTGGATGCTATTAAACGTCCTCTTCTTTACCCTAATAGAAGCTAATTTGGATAAAAAATTTGATAAATTTTTAGAGGTGTTTAAAAAGGTACATATTAATATTCCTCTTCTTTATATAGTTTCACAAATACCAAGTTATGCTAGATTTTTAAAGGATGTGATTTCTAATAAAAGGAGATGGGAGAACATGAGATGGTGAAGCTTAATAAAAAGTGTTCAATGATTCTCTTAAATAAATTACCTCCAACACTCAAAGATTTAACGAGTTTTTATATCCCTAGTACTATAAGAGACACTGAATTTGAGAAATCTTTGTATGATCTAGGTGCTAGTGTGAACTTGATGCCATACTCTATTTTTAAAAAATTTGGATTGCATAAATTAACACCTACTATTATTACCTTGCAACTAGCATTTAGAAGTATTAAATATCACAGGGGAATAGTAGTGGATGTTTTAGTTAAGGTGGACAAATTTATTATACCTGTTGATTTTATTGTGTTGGATATGAAGGAAGATGGAGTAATGCCTTTGATTCTTGGTAGACCTTTCCTTGTTACCAATAATGCTTTGATTGATGTGTGAAAAGGTTTACTTACTCTTAGAATCAATGATGAAGAAGTAGTGTTTAATGTGTTTAAATCCATGAAATATCCTGATATAATTAAACATGAAATAAATGTGATTGATCATATTGATGTTTATGCACATGAAGCAAATGCATTTGGATTATAAGATCCTTTGGAGAATATCGCTCCTAGTTCTTGTGATAATGCGTAGGTCCTGAATGAAGAATATAAGGATGAACTCAATTACTTGGACATGGGTCAAGAAGGATTCAAACTAAAAGAAAGGAAATTTTACCTTTGGAGGACCCAACTTCTACAAAACAATTGAGAACCTCTATTGAAACTCCTCCAATTTTAGAAACTCATTTAAAAAATATATTTTTGGACGAAAATTCAACCTTGTGATTGTTTCTTCTAACTTGAAGGTCTCCAAGAAGAAAAGATGAGTAGGGTGCTTAAGGAACAACCTATTTTCTATGAATCTACACATTCCTTGCAAATCCTTTAAAAAGAGAAAAGAAGTCAAGTTAATGACTTTAAAAGAGCGCTTGTTGGGAGGCAACCCAATATTTTTAATTTTACAATTTCATACTTTTATTTTACTTTTGCATATTTTTCCTGATTTTCATTGCATTTTTAATCTTTTTATTTTAATTTTTTCTGCATTTTGATATCTTTTGGGCATGTTCTAAAATTAATTTTCAAATAAAAAATAAAATAAATTCAATCAAACACTTTTTTATAAGACTTGCCCATAGCTTATTGCCCAAATGAGAATATTTACTAGTCAGCATAAGTCGTGCCTGCAGCTTATTCCAGTAAATCTTGTGTTTTGTTTTCTTATATTTTTATTTGCTAGTCTGCATAAGGTGTGTGCCCACGACCTATCGCATTAAATCTTTTGTTTCGTTTTTTTTTTTCTTTATCAACATAAGGCGAGCCCCCAACTTTTTGTGCTGACAGGATCATTTCTTTTCCAGCTTAAGACATGCCTATGACTTATTCACAAAAATCTTCTCAAAAACACTATTGGCACTCGCCACCCCCTTTTTGCACTTAAGCTCTGCTTCTACCAAAGCTCAACATTCATATAAGTTTCCTTTGCCTTTCAATTTTTATTTTTTTTCTTTTTGGGTGAACTTCTTTTCGCTACATTGAGGACAATATATGTTTTAAGCGTGGGGAAGGGATTAGAGGTTTAATGATGCTTTTGTCTTGGCATATCTTAATCTTTGCTTGATAACCTTTTGTTTTGAAATTTTTACTCTCTTGATGTTTGTTTTTAAATGATTTTGGATTATCATGGATTTTTTACTTAAGGTAAAATTGCATGATAGGATGCAAGCATGATTAAACGAATTTTTTTTTTGCTAAGATAAGTATTTCTTTGCTTTGACAATAAATTTGAATGAAAAATGTGCAAGATTCAATACAATTGAACCTTCATTGTGAGTTTTTTAGCCCATGAGCATTCTAAACTTGGGTTGTATATTCTAGAACTTGCTTTGTTATGCATGTTAAAACCATATTAATGAGTTTTTGTGTTAAAAAACCAAAAAAGGATCTAGGTTAGTCTCTTTGAGCCCTTCAAAAGCCTACCCTCATGATATTCCCTTGCGAAAACCAAGTCGAGCTTTAACCCTTTCCTTGGTTGCACCATATTAATTTTACCTTAAACCTTTTAATTTTCCTTTACCCTCTTTATCAAAGGATTTTAATTGAGTTAGCATGAGAATGAGAATCACTTTTTGAGCAAATTGTGCAAAAAAAAAAAAAAAGAGACAAATTCTACTTCTCTATGTTGGTGTTTAGTAACAGGGAATATTCATTATAATTGTTTACCTTCTTGTCAAATGGTTGCCAATTTATGAGTATGCTAAGGCATTCTAAATTTGTTCTATGCTAAGTAACCGAGGACATTCATCACAAATGTTTGTTTTCGTGTAAAAAGGCTAGAAACAATTTGGAAAATAATAAAAATAAAAACAAAGGAAAAGAAAAAATATATATTTTTTGATTGCTCTAGATGCGGTTATTGGAAGAAAAGGTTAGATTTATGCCAATTAAATTAATCCATTTGATAATTTTACACACACAATTTCCATTTTATCAATCCTAAACCCAAACCCTATTACCACCCATTTTATATCTCTTTTTTGTTTATGCATAAAATCCATAATAAGTGGTGGAGATATGATATATGGGCAAGTTTATGGTAATATCATCCTTTATTTTGACTTGAAAGTTTATGGATACCCTAAACATTTTGAGCTTATTAAGTGAAACTATTGAGAGGGCATTTGAATCTTGTTGCATTTGATTGCAATTGGACATGAGTTCATCTATGAAAGAAGTGTTTATCTTTGTTTTAAATAATTCATCTATGAAATGTTTGTTTTGTTTGATTGCAATTGGACATGAGTTCATTGTGAATTGGTAATTCAAGATTGTTTGATAACTAGAAGAGTAAGGGATGAAGAATTGGTAGGGTTGATGAGTTTGACTTAAGTATACTTGAGCACAAACATTTTCTTAAGTGTGGGGAAATTTGATAAGGCATAAAAGTGCATATTTTAATTATGGTGAATTTTCCTATTTTTTGTTTAAATTTCAACTTTAATTAAATTTTATATTCAAGAAAATTAAATTTTGATATTTCAAGTGCATTAAGGGTGAAAAAGGGACAGTAGACATCAATTTGCAAGATTTTTCAATTTTGGGGCAAAAGTTTGCAATAGAAGGTTTGTTGAGACAAGGCATGAGCACAACTTACCAATCTGAGGTTGACGAATTTAGAAGAAGAAGAAACTACTTTTTAGCTTTATTTTCATAATAAATCCCTTCCTATTTAGGAGATTTGGGTTTAGGAAATTTACCCTAGATTGAGATATTCCTTTGATATTGTCCAAAATTAATTAGGAAATCAATTCCTATAGGGATTTTTAAAAGACTTTGAGAGAGATTGTTGTGCTATAAATAGAAGTTTGATTTCTTATATGATGGGGAGGAAAAAAACATGGAGAGTAAAAGGAAGAAGACAACCAACCTCAATTGGAGAAATTCTTCTCTTCCATTGTGAACTCATAAGTTTATTTCTTTTTCTTCTTCTTCTTCTTTCTATTTTTTTTTTATTCATGAGTTAATTTTCTTGTAGTGTAGGCTATGGGAAGTGTTATCACAACAATGAATTTATTTTATTTTATTTAATCAAGATATTTTTATTTTCATATTGTCTATGAATTATTGTGTTTAATGTTATTGAGAGTTTGACCATATCTTGATTGATTTATTTTATGTGAATGAATTGGAAAAGGATTTTGTATAACTGATTAAATAATTCATGATGTGAATTGAATGGTATATAGGAATATATATGCATGGTTCATCTGATTTTACAGATTTTTCACAAAATTAATGTGTTTTCTATCTCGAGAACTTCATAGAGAGATCTAAAGATTACTTGATAGAAGTAGGATTAATATATCTTGGGAGGGAATATTAAGCAATTTTAGGAAAAATCTCAGCTTATAAAAATAATAAATTGTCTTAATTAAATTTAATAAATTAAAATCTATTGAAGTGATTTGGTAAACCAATAGTTTTAGCTTTTAAAATTTGATTGTTGCAACTTTAATTAATTATTGCTTTCTTTTTATTTGATTTTAGCGTTTAAATTTCTATATTTTATTTATTTTGAATTTTTATAGTTTAATTATTCTCTTAAATTTGATTGTCCAAATAATCATATGTTGACTATAGTTTTAGTATTTATTTTATTAAATTCTCGAGAAAACGATATCTTTATACTATTTGATAAGTAGTGCACTTGCTAAGTATATTTACATTTCAGCTATCACTGTACAAGACTAGATATTGCTTATATAATAAGTAAACTGAGTTGATACATGAGTAATCTGGAAATCAATCACTAGAAAGGGATAGTAAGAGTACTTAGGTACCTAGGTATATTGGCAATTATGGACTTTATTATACTAGATATCCAAATATCCTAGAAGGTTATAATGATGCAAACTAGACTTCAAATATAAAAGACTCAAAATCTACTAGTGGATATGTGTACACATTAGTAGGTATAGTTGTATCATGAAATCCTCTAAACAAACAATTATAATCAAATCTACCATCGAGTCTGATTTTATAGCATTATACAAATGTAGTGAAGAAGCTGAATGGCTTCACCATTTCTAGGGATGGCAATGGGGAGGGGGATCTCTCGCTTCCCGTAGGGATCATTCCCAATGGGGTGGGAAATCCCACCCTTTCTCCCTCATGGGATGAGGATGAGAATTACATTCTTACCCCGAGGGTTCTCACGAGTATCCTCGAAGTGGATCCCAATGGGACCTGGAAAATTTCAATGTATTTTTATAAATTTATATATATATTAGATGTATATTTTATATTTATTAGATGTATATATAAATATTTTTTATATAATTATATATTTTTATATATTTATTAATTTATAGCATAAAATATTTTATTTTATAATGTAATGAATTATATTTTTTAAAAAATAATTTAAAAGTAATAGAAAAAATAAAAAATTTGGCCCATGGGGAATTCCCCATAGGGCAGGGATGAGGGGAAAATCTCTTCCATTAGGAGGAGGCATGGGATGGGGATAACCCTCCGCACTGTGACCATTCCTAACCATTTCTTCAAGGATACCCTATGATAAGAAAGTCTTGTGCCACCCATTCGTATTCACTGTGATAGTCAGTTTGCAATTGGAAGAGCACAAAGCAACATGCATAATTATAAGTCTAAATACATACATCATAAACATAATACCATTAGACAACTACTCTTAACTGCAGTTATCATTATTGATTATGTGAAATCAAAGGATAACATTATGAATTTGTTGACCAAAAGGTTAAATAAAAAGCTAGTTAATAACTCAACAAGAGGAATGAAATTAAAGCCCCATAAAAAGAATGATAAGTCAATACAAAGGAAACTTAATCTAATTGAGTAGAGGTTTCAAGATCTTGGTTTAAAGGAACAACCGAGTTGTAAAGACTTAGTGCGATCACTATGTGGTTTAGCCTCTTGTCCATTCCTATGATGAAAAGAGTGACACTCGTAGGGAAAAGGTAAAGGTTAAGTTATGCTTTTGATGATTCTTACTCATTAAAAAAATAACAGGGTAATGCGGGTTACTCTTGACTAAGGATCATATATATGAGAGAGAAATGAGGCTACTTTAAATGAGTATAGGGCTCAATTCTTTAAAAAATCTCACAGAGCTAGGTAGATATTTGCAACTAAAATTAACACAAAAATAAAATGAGAATTGAATTGTGCGAGGAAGATTCATGTGTGAGAAATATCATCATTTAGACAAATAGCAAAATAGTTCAAGGATATTATATCTACTAATTAGCTAGTAAAGTAAATATATTTTCATAAGGGAAGTTTCAAAGAGTAACACCTATCTATCCTATGCAGGTTTCATCCATTGAACTCTATCATCTAGTCATTTTTTATATATTTTATCTTCTTTATCAATTTTATTCACGTGGAGGATTATTGAGAAATAGTTTATAAAACCATGTTAGAATGACATTTGAAGTTTAATTTTAAGTAGCATTTGGTTTATTTATTTCTTCTCCATGAGAGTTTAGAAATGATGTAAGCTCAAAATTATATAAGTATAAATGAGAAATTAATACTCAAAATATGTCACATAGGTAATTATCAACATGTAACAATAGGAGAATCAATGTGAATTAATTCTATAACTGATAAAATTAATTTAATTTAATTTTTAATAATATAATTAAATTTAATTAATTTTGTAATTGTTGAATTAATTATCTTAATTATTTAATTTTATAATTATTGAATTAATTGAGATTAATTGCAAGCAGTTGCTTTTTCATTTAATTATCTTAATTAATAGATTTTATAACTATTAAATTAATGTAGAATTAATTTTGGACATTTACATCTCCATTTGGATGACTAAATAAAGGATTTTCCCTTCTCTTCTTGGTACTAAATCATAGATCACAAAATTAATGATCTATAGCTTATTATGTCATGTCTCTCTATAATTTAAAAGATTTTCTTCTAGTTCTAAATTATTTGATTCAGTATGATAGAGTTTTAATAAATTTAGTCGTTTGTCATAAATAAGTTTTTGTGGCGTTCAATTTCTATTTTATTTTTTGTCATATCCTCGAAGCATATGTCATTTTACCCTTAAATTCCAACAGAGAGGAGCAAATATGTTCATGTGACACATGAGTCTTGAATATCTGTTTTTAATTTTTACTGTTTTTATTTTTTTTATCGTTTTTCTTCTATTTATTATTTATTATACTTATATTATGTAATATTATTTATTTTAATTTATGTCTAAGATTTATCGCTATATCACTAACATCGAGCTGGAGATATTTCCAGTAAATGTCAACAAGCAACTGTTCTTATTATAGGTTTTTCTTTTTTAATTATATTTCTGTTCTCAGTTAGCAGGCATTTTAATGTTTGCACTTTTATGGATTGCCCTTTGGGAAAGCAATTCTGATTGGACTTAAAGCTATTGCTTTCGGAATCAAATGCCAATTTTGGTGCGGCCCTACTACTGCACGTGGAATGGGACCAGCAAAAGAGTGGAGTTCTTTGCTTGTTTCTAGTATTGTTCCCGGCATTTTTGGAAATCATTCTTAGAATAGAAAGCTGTAAGATTTTATTTGAACAAATGATATAAGAAAGAAAAGATAAATTTTTTATCAGTGAGAAAATTGTTTAATGATCGAATTTTATTATGTGGAATAAATTTTAAATTGATAGAATTTAATTAAATTTTATTATTTGGAATAAATAAGAGTCATTTTATTTCTATAAATACCCTTATCGATTTAAAATAAACATATTAATTTAAATTATAAGAGTAATAGTGTAATTTTATCTAAATTTTTAATTGATATAAATTCTCATAAAATGTAATGACTTTTGACTTAATTTCAATTTCTCATCAAATCATTTCTTTTTTAAATAATTAAATTAAATTTTTTTAACATAGATATTTCAAATAACAATATACTAAAATAAAAATTTTCCTATTAAATTCTTTTAAAATCAGATTTCATAAAGAATTCATGTAAAACTTTGAATTTCTAAATTTGGCTAACCGTTAATGCTCTATGTTTGTTTCTTTATTGTCTGCTTTTAAAGAGTGAACTAATCTCCATATATTGGTCCATTATGACGGTTCATATACTTGGACAATCAGTTCCTCAATGAAACCTAAATACAAATTAGTAATAAAATCCAGTAAAACTGAGCCAAAACATGCTAAAAGAATAGAACTTGGCTGTAATAAAGTTCAAACCAAAACGTTGAATCGATTTAATCTAGTTGAATTTGATTTGGTTTGATTTTAATTTTGCAGTTTAATCAAATTGAATTGACAGACTTTCATTCCTATATCTACTAAATCTATCTTTATTAGAGTGATTGATTGATATCAAAACTAGTAAGCAATTGGAAAACCAGAAAGTAAGTTTAGTTTCTCACAAATATTTAGTATGTATAACAAATTCATAAATTTATAAGTTATTTTCAGAATAAAAAATTTAGTTATGAAATTTATTTCGATAGATTATACAAAATCTTAGCTCTTATGGGAGATTTTAGAATTTATTACTTTAAAAATTATAATAAATGATGAACTTTAAATAATTCATAAATTTTAACTCGTTTTTCTCAGCTAAATGATAAATTTTGAATAATACTATGGATTTTTCAAAATTATTTATCTAAATTCTTCCAATTAAATATTGCTTTAGTGACTATCAATTACCTCAGTGAATATTTTCATCATTCAACATCACAAACTTATAACGAAAACATTGATTTTAAGAAGAATTAGATAATTAATGAAATTTAAATATAAAAACATGTTTATATTATATAAAAATAAAACATAACTTAATTAATTATGTAAAACTTACGACAATCATAATAATTAACCCTACTTGATCAAGAACAGTAGAAAGCGAAACCAATGCTAAAGTGTCAAAAATATATACCTAAAATAAATTAAAAATAAGCTCTAAAATTAAATTATAAAAAATTTAGATAAAACTTTACAATTAGTTGATAAATTATCCTAAATTTTTAGATGGCTATCTAATTTAATAACTTTGAAAAAAAATATACAATGAAATTGAATTAAAATACAAAGACTAAAATTAATTTAATTGATTTTGAAGAAATTATCATTAATTTTTATTATAAATTATTTAAAAATCTAAAAAAAATTTAAAGGCTTTTGAGAGATGGCCCTCTCAACCATCCATTGCCCTTGATACCAGAATCAATTAAGAAAAATAATTGAATATTAGGGTTTTGTTTATTTCATAAAAAATATTTTGCTGAAAAATATTTTTTTTTTATTTTTGATATCTGATGTAATTAAGAAAATTGGTCAATAAAATATTTTTTTATAAAAAAATTGTGCTACTTTTAAAGAAAATAATTTTATTTTTTAAAAACATTTTTTAGATTTTGATAAATTTATCTAAATAAAAAATAAATTATATAAACAAATATATTTATTATTATCAATCATATTTCACTACCGAAACCTATTATTGACCATCGTTAGATGATAGTATTAGCCAATGATGAGTGAAATTCATAAAATTTTTATTTTAATTTATTTTTATATTAAATAATAAATAATGTAAATATAAAGTATTAGTAATTTAAATATTATTATAGTCTTAAAAATAAAAATTAATATTTATAACATATTTAAAATATCAAAAAATATATTTTAAAATAATATTTTCTTTTATAAATAAGTCGTTTTTATGAAATAGACGGATTAATGGGCTTCCAATCCATGTGGATCACTCAAGTAGTTAAATAATCCGAGCCAACAGTTGGCCGGTGAACCTTATAACCAAGTGTTCCAGCTTTTGAAGACAGACCCCATTAAATAAGTTGTTATATCATGGAAGCTTGTGCAGCTAGCAACGTTTACTAAGATTTCATAATATGTGCGATATATATATATATATATATACATACAGACAATTTTCTTCTTTCATTCCATACATAATTTTTTTCTTGTTTCATTTTTTTTCTTTTTTTATAATATATAATTATATTGATACAATATATAATTATATTAATTTATAATAACATAATTATTATATTAATTAACTTAATAAAAAATGAATCTAGAATTTACTTGATAATGAATTTATAGTTTATATCAAACGAATCTATAATTTATTAACTCATAGTTTACTTATAATGAACCTACAATTTACTTATAATGACCTACAGTAAAAATGACATATATTTTATAAAAAATGAATCTACAATTTAAATTAAATTCACAAATTTTTCATATAGAAGTTTGGATAAAAAAAATGAACAAATAGTTTATTAATAATAAATTTATATTTAATAAAAAATGAATTTACAGTTTACTAATAATAGATTTATAGTTTATACCAAACGAATCTACATTTTATAAAAAAAATGAACCTACAATTTACTGATACTAAATTTACAGTTTATATTAAATGAATCTACAATTCATAAAAAATGAACTTATGATTTACTGATAATAAATTTATAGTTCATAACAAATAAACATATATCTTTAAACTAATCAACTTACACCATGTAACAAATGAATTATAAAAAAAATTTAATAATCCATTTAATAATATTAATATAAACATAAATAATATAACAATAAATATAAATTTTATTTAAAAATTGAAAAACACTATAAAATTTATATAGTAAATATAAAATATATTATAATTGTATTTTTTATTTTTAATTGAAGATTTTAATACAATTATATTTTTTATTATTGTATTATTTTTTATAATTGTTATTTTATATCATGTAACATAAAATAAATATTCATTAGATTAAATAAATTATTTGTATCTAAATTTATTTTTGTGGAACAAAATCTTATTTATAATATAATAATATAAACCATAATAACATAATTATATAATTATAATTAACTTAGTATATTAATATAATATAATAATAATATAATTAATTAATATAATAATATAAATTATATTAAAATGTACATATACATTATATATAATAATATAAATTACATAATTATAACAATGTAATTATAATAATATAATATAATTATATATTGTATTAATATAATTATAATATATAAAAAATATGCAAAAATCTCATTCATAAGAAAAAAAATAAAAAAAAATGTGTGAAAGAAAGTTGTGCATGGAATAAGAATACACAGTTTTTTCTTTTATTCTCGCATGTGTCATGGATTTCTGGTCTATATTATTATATGGATATTTTGAAAAATATTTTTTTTTATTTTTGATATTTGATGTAATTAAGAAAATTAGTAAATAAAAATATTTTTTTATGAAAAAATATGCTACTTTTAAAGAAAATAATTTTATTCAAAAACTCATTTTTCATATTTTAATAAATTTATTAAAATAAAAAATAAATCATATAAATATATATATTTGTTATTATCAATCATAAATCACTATCGAGACCTATTATTGATCGTCGTTGGATGATAGTACTAGCCAATGATAAGTAAGATTTGCAAAATTTTTATTTTTAATATATTTTTATAATAAATAATAAATAATGTAAATATAAAGTATTAGTGATTTCAATTTTACTATAATCTTATAAATAAAAATTAATATTTTATAGTATATTTGAAATATCAAAAAATATATTTTAAAATAATAATATTTGAAATATCAAAAAATATATTTTAAAACAATAATTTCTTTTATAAAATAGGTCGTTTTTATGAAATAGATGGATTAATGGGCTTCCAATCCATGTGGACCACTGAAGTAGTTAAACAATCCGAGCCAACAGTTGGCCGGTTAACCTTTTAACCAAATGTTCCAGCTTTTGAAGACAGACCCCATTAAGTAGCCTCCCACGCGTTTTGCCGAGTTAGTCTGTCATTTACCTGATACCCTGTCGCTTTTAGAGATATGCTCAGTTAATCCTAATAGTAATATTACCAGTATGAACCAAAGTAACCAAAGTCTATATAAAGCCATCTATTTGGGTTCTCTCTCTGTTAGTTTATATATACAGTGGAATTTAATAATAAATAAGACATGTTATAAGAATTTTTTTAATGCAGGGGAAGGAATTTATTCAATAACTCGCAAATCAGCAGCCATACTCTCATCAAGCAGATGAGGAGATTGGTACAAAACATTGGGAATAGCACTATGAAAAGCACCTCTAGCCAACTTGTGAGCACACTCATTAGCATACCTTCCTACACTTTGAACAGAGACCTCCAGGCCTTGTGCACTAGGAAACGCACAATCACGCATAATATCACCAAACTCAGTCATGTCTCCGTGAGATGAGTGGAAGGCATCCCCTACGTTAGCCTCTGGCTCAACAATAACCTTTTCCAGGTTCAACTCATGACACCAACACCCCTATCGCTTCTACCTCCCTCATCTCCATAGGACCATCAAACATGTCATCTTTGCATACAACCATCCCAACACCTATCTTATGTCGATCAATGCCGCATCCATGTTGCATTTTAGCCATCCTGATTTAGACTTGTTCCACTTGCACCTCACTGCATGTAAATTATTGTTATGCACTCGATGTAGATGACCAGCTCTTACTACTCTCCAATCCCTAAGAAACATCCGACAAGTTGGTACTGTTCTCGAAGGGGCCATGCATTTGTGCTCCCAGCGTTTCTTATTCCTTTGACTCTACATTGCCCAAAGCACCATACCCATCGTAGAAACCTTATCTTTCGGTTCCTTTTCAATGAATGAGAGGAGCCATTCTTGAAATGCTTCAAAACCTGTGGTGTCCAGGAGAATTTGAGCATCGATCCAGCATGCATTTGCAAAAGCATAATCTACAAACAAATGCCAAAGGCGTTCCACGTCCTGACCACATAGCATGCAAGAGATAGGCGCATGAATTCCTTTTCCCATAAGCTTCATCCTGGTTGGTAAACAGTCAACACAACCTCCATAGGAACGCTTAAACCTTTAGCGGGATATCAAGTTTCCACAGTTTATGCCACCCTTGCGTTTGAGTTAACTCCCCATTATTTTGCAAGCTATCTATGTACAACCTATGGCCTGATTTAATTGTGTACTTACCATTCTTAGTAAACTTCCAAACCAGGGAGTCTTAAGTAACACAACTCGACAACTGAATACCACAAATGGCTTGTACATCAGTAGGCACAAAAATTTGCTTCATGAAGTCAACATCACAATTACGTCAGGTCCAATGAGGTCTTTTATTAGGAGCTCTTCCAACCCATTTTGGTCCACATACTCAACCCTACATGATTCCTTTGTTTTAACCCATGCATCCCTCCAAACATTAATTCTCCTGCGATCACCTATTTTCCAACGACAGCCATTCCCAATAACACCTTTCGCTAGCCACACCCTCCTCCACGTGAAACCTGGATTAGATCCAAGATTAGACTACATAAAATTAGCACTCGGACAGTATTTGGCTTTGTAAACCCGAGAAACAAGTGAATGTAGGTTGGAAATGATATGCCACCCTTGTTTGGCAAGCATATCTATATTGAAACCCTGGAGATTTTTAAAGCCCATTCCCCCATTGTCCTTCCTTTTTCAAAGCCCTTCCCATCTACTCCAGTGAATTCCTTTCTTACCAACCCTTTTTGTACCCCACCAGATTGAATTAAGCATCCGTTGCAGCTCATCAGATAGGGATTTAGGGATCATAAACGTACTCATGCAATACATAGGAATCGCTTTTGCCAGGGCTTTTTATAAAATTAGAAATTTAAAAAAAAAAATATTTAAGGAAATGGATGACTTTAAAAAATATCTATACGAGTAGGGTTTTTCCTATTGTCCAATAGTCTAACCAGCGGACAAGGAATAAAAATTTGTCTCTTCCTGATCCACTGATCAAACATGCAGACCCAGAAAAAAAAAAAAAAAAAGGCTGCACAGCAGCTTGAGTGCTGCAGTTTTAAACTGCCACACGCACCAGATGATAATTTAATTTTAATGTATTTAGTAAATTATTTTTAATATATGGTAACAAACACTTGCTTTATTATTAATTATTTTAATATTACATGTTTTATATTTAATTAATTATTTTAATTGTTTTAAGTTATTTTAAATAATTGTATTTTGTCAAGATAATATATTAATATGTAATTAATTATTAATAATATATTAATAATAAACTAATTATTACTATTATTTTCACATAAATGTAATTTTTGATATTGAAATTATTTATATATTGCAATAATATCATTATATTAATAATTATTATTATTAACAAAGTAGTTTAATATATTAAATTATATATTAATAGTTAATTTTAATGTATTTTAATAGATTATTAATATTTTCTTTTCAAACTTTATTATATTAATTTAATTTAAATTAATTAATTTTATAAAATAATTTAATTTATTATTAATTAAAATAATTTATAAATTAATTTTATTATTTTTAGGTATTTTTTAAATCAATTGATAACTTTTTAAATATTATTATTTTTATTTAATTTTAATATATTTCAATAATCATTATTTTTAATAATACTTTTTTATTATGATAATTAACTCTTCATTTATAATTAATTGCTTTAATTTTCAACAATTATATTATATCAAGATAATATATTAAAATATACTTTATAATTTATTAATATATTAATAATATACTAATGTTACTCTATGTTAGTTTCACATATATGTAATTTTTTATATTGTAATCATTTATATACTGTAATAATATTATCATATTAATACAATAATATATAATTGATATATTAATAATTAGTATTATCAACAAAACAGTTGGATATAAAAATTATATATTAATAATTAATAGTTTAATATATTTTAATACATTATTAATATATTAATTTCACACTTTATTATATTAATTAAAATAAATTAATTTACTATATTTATTTCACACTCTATTAATTAAAATAAATTAGATTAATTTATATTACATTAAATTAATAAATTATATTATATATTAAATAAATAAAATAATAAAAAATATAATAAATTACTCATCCGCTAGTTCAACTAGCGGACGTTAGTAAATTAATAAAAAAAAATTATTCGTCCTCTAGTTGAACTAGAGGATGAGTAGAAAATAATGAAAAAATTATCCATCCATTAGTTTAACTAGTGGATGGCTAGAAAAGTTAATAAATTTTTTTTTTCATCTATTGGTATGCTACTTTGACTAGAGGACTACCAACAAAACACCCTATTTTTCTAAATATTCTTCAAATTTACCCATTTCATTAAATAATTTTTTTCAAACTTCTAATTTAATAAAAAGCGCGCTTGTGCCACCGTTTTGATCAAAACTTCTTTTTTTCTGCTTGTGAGTGCAATGAGTAATTTTTAGAATATTTGATCAAAACTTCAAATTATCCATCTATAAAAAGTACGCTTGTTCCAACCCTGTAATCTTCTCCACAACTTATCCTTTAAAAAAATGGAAAATAGCTTTTTTAGACTTACCAGTAAGAGAAGGAAGTCCCAAATATATTCCAGTGTTCAATGATGAAGAAACTACTAAAATATCAGTAATCTCTTTTTGCTTGTCCATTTGAATGTTTAAGCTGAGCGTAATTTCCAACTTCTGATAATTAATTGCTTGCCTTGACACCTCTTCATACTCCTTAAGAATATCTTGAATAGACTTGCTTTCTTCCACTGAAGCATTAAATAACAAAAAAAAACTATTATCAGCGAAAAAAGATTGTGATATATTAGGGGCCTGGAGACAAACCTTACAGCCATGGATAAGGACCTTATCTTCTGCAACACATAAGATAAGCAAATAAGGGGATAGAGGATCCCCTTGACGAAAACCCCTGGCCGGCAGAATAGGCCCCACAGTCTCGCCATTAAAAGAAATCGAGTACAAAATAGTTTCCATACAAAGCATCATTTATTTAATCCATTTTTCCATAAAACCTAATTTCAATAACATTTTCCTCAAGAAATTTCAGTTTATCCTATCATCAGCTTTGCTAACATCCAATTTAAGAGCAACCACTCCCTTTGACTCCTTCATCTTCCTTTCCATATGATGCAATATCTCAAAAGCTACTATAACAATATCTGTGATTCCCCTACTTGGTATAAAAGCCAACTGCAAGTCCGAAATAACCTTTGGTAAAACAACTTTCAACTTATTAGTAAGAACTTTGGCAATGATTTTGTATAGGACATTGCACAAAGCTATAGGACGAAGGTCTTTCATGTTATCAAGTGACTCACATTTGGGAACAAGAACAATGATTGATTCATCTAAAGACGCTAGAAACTCAAACCTATCCAACAACCCAACACAACTACGAAACACCTCTTCTCCAAGCTCCTAAAATTGCTGATAAAACACTGGGTTTAACCTATCGGGCCCTAAGGATTTGTCGGGGTGCATTTGTTTTTATTGCTTTTGTGAAGTCCTCTATACAGAAAGAAGTGATAAGAAAAGCATTATCAGACTCATTAACTGCTTCAAAAATATGAGAGTTTGATACTGGAGATACAGAAAATAATTGTTGGAGGATGGTAGTTACCTTCGCCATCCCCTCTTGATCCTCCACAACATTACCTGCATTATCCCACAGCCTCAGAATTTTGTTTGTGCGATTTCTGATGGTGGCTGAAGAATGGGAAAAACAGGTGTTGGCATTGCCCTCTGCTAACCAAAACTTTTTTGACCTTTGTTTCCAGTATATTTCTTCTTGCTCTGAGGCAGTTGCAAGCAATTGTTTCTACTCTACACATTCCCGAATTGAAGCTTCATCAATCTTCCTAAAGCTCCAGTATAAAAGCCTCACACTTCATAATTTGACTTCGAATTTTTTAAGAAAAATCCCTACCCCATCTGGCTAGAAACTTTGAACAGACATCCAGTTTATAAAGCAAATCTCCTGATCCTAAATTGATCCAGTGGTTACACAACACATCATGGAAATCAGGCTCCTTCAACCATGCATTCTCGAACTTAAATCTTCTCCTCATACTCCTCTTTTGCTCTAGCTGAAGGTTCAACACTTTCAAAAAGATTTTTTTTATTTTTTTTTTTGGAATACGGTTTAACTCATTTTTATAGTAGATATTTTTTTCCATTTTAATTTTCAGGGTTATTTTCAATGGGCTTCAAATATTAAAAGTGAATGTTTTATATGGGATTTAGTGAAAGTTTGGACATTTATATGAAATTTATTAAAATTGTATTATCTTAATGTGGTTGTTTGAATTTGAACATGTAATTTATGAGTTTATTTTTTATTGTGATTGATTAAATTGTAGAATATTGATATATAATTGAAGAGATAGATATATATTCAAGCCTAATTGAGTTTATTCAAGCTTAATTGAGTTTATTCAAGCTTATTTGGACTGAAATTTCAATTTACAGAATTCATAAAAAAAATTATATAAATAAACGAGTTGAGCTCAAGTATTCAAGTAATTTAATTGAGTTTGGACATTTATATAAAATTTATTAAAATTGTATTTTCTTAATGTGGTTGTTTGAATTTGAGCATGTAATTTGCGAGTTTATTTTTTATTGTGATTGATTAAATTGCAGAATATTGATATATAATTGAAGAGATAAATATATATTCAAGCTTAATTGAGTTTATTCAAGCTTATTTGAACTGAAATTTCAATTTACAGAATTCATAAAAAAAATTATATAAATAAACGAGGCTACTCGAGTTGAGCTCAAGTATTCGAGTATTGAGCTCAAGCTTAAAAATTAAAACTCGATCAAGCTCGAGTTTCAAGTTTTAAAATTGAGTTTGAGCTCGAGCCTAACAGGGTTCAACTTGACTTGGCTCAATTACATCCCCAAGCAAAGGGTTTACGTGCAGCAGTTGTAATGGTCTTGGAGGTCTAAATATTTATAAATACTACAAAATTCCATGGGGATATGATCATGTTAGGTCCTCAAGTAATGGCAGAGAGGTTCAAATCTCCCTAGACCAATCATCTGGTAATTTTGCTGATATTCTTTTTCTTAATAGTTGATATGGGTACATGTATGAACATTTAAAATAAACAAAGTATGAATTTGTCAAGCAGTACTAATGCTTATAGAGTAAAACAGGGTCAGGTTTTGAGTCCAATGGAACCCATCATTATCATCAAACCATCATGGCGAGTTGGATTTTGAGTTCTTGAGCAATAATGATGGGAAACTCCACTATCTGCAAACTAATATAATTGTAGATGATAAAGGGGATAGAGAGCAGAGATTCCAACTATGGTTTGACCCAACAGCAAGCTACCACTCATAGAAAGTTCTTTGCAACCAAAATCAAATAGTGTAAAATAATATTTCTTGGCTTGCAATTGCATAAGTTTAGACCTTATATTCATCATTTAAATATTGACGGGAGGCTTTTTATCATTGGCTTTATGGAACCAAAATTTTTCAGACATATAACATTCATAACATCATATAGATAGATACCCATCTTTTAAAGCGAATCAAACAGAATTTGAAAAAAAAAAAAAATCACGGGATCATGCCCCATGCAGACAAAACCACAAACACCTTACTGACATTCAAATGTCATATGAAAAATACAGCAAACTCACAACAGTGAACAAACAACAGTTAAGAAGATATAATATAAAACTTACTGCAGCTTTTGTTTAGCTCTTCCAATGTCGTAACGGAAGCTTCTCAATATAAAAAATACAGGGCTCGGTTTTCAAGTAAAGCAGACAATGAGGGATAAGAGAAGTGGAGAGGAATTTCAAGTCGAACTCAGCTCAGGTAGCGTTGGACAGCAACAAGAGAAGGTAAGAAGCTATGGTCTGGCTGGCCATTAGAGAAGGACTATTGAACGGTGCAGGTAACTGATAGAAGAGAGGCAACGAGACAGTAGTGAATAGATAGGAGACAGTAGAGATAGATAGTGAAGAGACAAAACATTGTATTACCCTGGCTTGTACTTTATATCCAATTGGGTAACATTGTAAATATGACACATTCAAATGATAAATTAGTAAAAATATTTAATATTGCCTAAACTCGATTAAATTCCTGAGTCTCTCAAGTTGAGAATTTTAATATTCAAATTTGTCTCGCTCAAATACTCGAATAACTCGAGCTCGACTCGATTAATCTCAAGTGAATTTCAAGTATTTTTCGAATCAATTTCAAATAATTTGTGAATCATCTTTGTTCATTTACATTTATATTATCAACTCATCTGATTCATTATTCCTATTTTTTAGTATTAGTTTTAATTTTAAATTTAATTAAATTATAAAATTACTTAAATTAAAACTTACTAGGTGCAAATATTTTAATTTTTAGCATTAGTTAATTTTATTTTTATAATCCTATATTTAGTAGAATAGTTTAGCTAATGAAATAAATTATTAAAATAGTTAACCTACATAAACATTCTAAGCCTCATATATAAGAATTTTATTGTCTAAATTTATTTTTTTCTCAATAAAATTTTCATCTTTTCATCTAGTCTATATCAATCTTTGGTTTGAATCACTATTTCCATGTTCAAGTATTAATTAATTCTATAATACTATTTTTTATCCTAATTATTATCACATTATTCATTTTAGAACTCAAATAAAAAAATTTCTTAAGAAAATTAAATTAAATTAAATCAAATTACCTCAAAAGATAATTTTTTCAGCTAATTATCTATTATTTTTCTCATTGATTCTTTAGTTTTTATATGAGAAAGAGAGTTTTTTTTTTTAGAGTAAATAACAATATAAGTTTAGACAATTGAAAAACTAAAATCATTTTTGAAAAATATAGGAAAAAATATAAATCTATATTAAAGATTAAGATTTCATGAATCATGGGATTAGTAATCCTAGGAGATGAATTGCTAAAAACATGGAGGATTAAATTTTAAATAAAATCGATTTCATATGTTAGCTAAGCATTTGCAATTATTAAGCCCGATATGTATCATATGTATAAAATATAATGCTATTTACTAATACCATGGCATAGTTAAGTAGTCCCATAAATGAAATGGAACAGTACTAGTCCCGAATTGATTACTTAAAAATATTTTAAAATTAATTTTAATTTAAGTTTGATTCATATATTTTAAATTTTAGTTTAATTGAATTTGAGTTTTGATTCTATTTGATTTAGTATAATTTGATTATTCAATTAGTTAAAAAATTAAATAAAATAAATCAAAATAGATCAAATTCCCTAATTAATGTATATAGTATATTAAGGTTTGTATAACTTATATAGAATATATAGTATATTAAGGTTTGTATAACTTATATATAATATATAGTATATTAAGGTTTGTATAACCTATATATAACATATAGTATATATAAATATATAAAGCCTATATATAATATATTTAAGTATAAATAATAAATAATATATTTTAATTATATTAATATGTATAAGCATATTTGACTTTTATATATATATATATATATATATATATATATATATATATATATATACACATACATACACACATATATATAACACACACACACACATACATATATATATATCTGTGTGAGTATATATATATATATATATATGTGTGTGTGTGTGTGTTTATGTATACGTATATATATGTGTATATTTATATATATGTATGTATGTATGTATTTGAGTGAATAAATGTATAATTGAATTTTGAGTGCCATATTTATAAGGAAGGATGGACAATTTTTAATTTAATTTAAAAACTAATATTTTATTTTATTTTTATTTTAAGTCTATTGGTTTAAAAAATTCAAATATTTTTTTGTGAGTTTTGATAATTATGTTGAATTAAATTTTGAGCTATTTAGTCAAATTAGTAAATCTTTTGAAATTATATCAAGAATGGTCAAAATTTTAATTGATGCGTCGCTACTGTCATATAACACGGATCATTACCATCATATGACATATTATTCAATTTTGATCGGCCCTACAAATTGGACACGATTATCAAAAAATTTGTGAATTTAATTAAATTGATTAAAATTTAAAAGGATTGAACTTAATGATCAAAACTTGAAAAGATTTAGATTTTTTTTAGATCAATAGGCATTTATTTTAAACACTAAATGGATTCCAATGAGACATGACCGATAATATGATAATATCAATATATGTTATTAATTTCAGTCTAAAATTTAGTTTTAAACTATTGTGTGTCATTTGTCAAACAATTGTATATAGTATAGTTACATGTCATTATATTCTATTGTGTTTTGAAAACTATCATATTAAAAAATTCTAAATAGAAAATTTTAAAAATTAATTATCATAGAAAAAACTTCCCAAATAGAAAATTAAAAAACTTAAATAGTAAAAAAATTTAAATAGGAAGTTAAAATCATATAAAAAAATTCTAACAAAAAATTAGAAAAATCTGTAAAGTAAAAATTCTAAATAACTTTTAAACAAGAAATTAGAAAAAAGTAAAAAATAAAAATTTTTAATAGAAAACTAAGATTTAAATTAATTGCATTTATTATTTAAATTTTTGAGTATCAAAAGGTTAGCAGTAGTGTAATAGATTGTCAAAAATTATTTTATTTAAATTTAATAAAATTTCTATTAAAATTATACTACACAAAATTAAAGGTATGAATCAATAGATAATCATTTATTATAATTATTTCACACACACATATATTTATTTATTAATTTTATTTTTAATTATGAAATATTTAATGTTATTTGTTTGATTGATCAGAAATTACCTTATTTTATTAAAATTTCTCTTGAAATTGTGCATATAAAATTAAAGGTATAAATTAATAGATAATATTTTTTGTATATAATTACAAATTTTCAAAAATTTATTTTTTACTTGATAATAATGTTTTTATAAAATAATAATAAATTTTTTATAAAATAATTATTAATCATTCAGTTAACTAATTTATTAATTATTAAATTTATTTAAAATTTATTATTATAATCATTTTACACAATGTTATCCAACTATTTAATTTGATAGTCGGTGGTACTTGTATAAGTAGAACGCCTAATTGCACAACGAGAATTAATATGCTTTGCATAATACAAATATTTAGGTGGTTTGGTTAGTGGATTTTAATTTTAAAAAACAGGTAATTTTAAAATATTAAATTTCAGTTTTTGGCATGTCTATGTAGAGATATTATATTCTAGGAAAATCTAAATTTCTGAATTTATGGAATTTACCTTTGAAAAAGTAATTTTTTTCTCAAAGAATTGAAAAATTAATTTTTCATGACATCAAAATTTGTAAAAATATATATAGATAAATATACCCTTAATTTTTCTAATATATAGACATATAACCTTTTATGTACTAACTAAAATTTATATATTTATGTTAGTTACAATATAAATAAAACTTTAAAAAAGGAAATAAAAGTAATTATTTCAAAAGAATATAAAAATTTATTAGCCACACAATATTTTATTTTGTATGAAAGTGTTTAATAATTAGTATATATATTGTTTAATTTCAATAGTTATTATTTCTTTTTATCTACAATTTATATTTTTATCTTATATTTTATTTAATATTAGCCATTGAATATGTAGTCATAGCTCAACTACTATCATCTAGAATGAAATAATTTGCAATAGCTCTTTTTTCATATTAGACACTTTGACAATTTATTATACACCTGTATAGATTAATTAAATAAAAAATACAATTCTAGTAGCGATATAGTAGTAATCTAAGTTAATTTTTAAAAAAATTTTCTACGTGCAAACCAAACATAGTAATTTTATATTTCAAGGAAAATCTTATATCCAATTAAATAAAATAATTTTATATTTTAGAATTACTTATTTAAGAATTTACTTTCTTAAAAAAGTAATGCTAAATTATGACAATTAAATGCCTCCAAATTTTCAAAACTAATACTAAAGTTGTATTTTAGTTTTATATATTTTTATTCATGAAAACATATATTAACTGAGACATAAAAGGTTTGTAAAATTCTTCACACTACGGATTTTTTTTCTTATTTTAATATTTTTTTCTAATACAATATTTATATTGAATAAAATATTTTATTATCATTAATTTTAATGGAGACATAGATTGTTATTCTGTTACATTATAACTGAACTTCTTAAAATTTAAAAATAATAATATAACAGTTTTAATATATTAATTAATATTTTATATATTTTTTTGTATGAGTTAACATGCTCTATAATTTATTAATGCAAAGAACAAGCATTTCATATATTAACAATGTATTTGACATTTTAAAAAAAAAGAATTATCTATACTACATGTATACACATCCAACTAATAAGATATATATGTATTAAATGAGGATTGGATGTTATACATGAAAACAATTATATAATGGCAAGTTCATTAAGTAATTATAATAGTTATTTTATGTATTCTCTTATTAATAATGATATATAAAGTAATCATATAAATAAAATTTTTTTACATTTTTACAAAGATGCTTGCTTTATTATAAAATTGACTTTTAGTAAAATTGTAAAAGCATATGTGGAAGAAATAGGTTTTAAGATGGCTTATAGAATATTTTAATGAGATTTTAAGTAAGCTAATTATTAATTCCTTCGTGGCATGAATTACATTATATTTTACAGTATTGAATTTTATATATAATATGCATAATTTTATAATATATTTAATATATAAAATATTAAATTAAATAATTTGTAGATTGATCTAACTTAAGTTATTTTAAATATTTTATTATTTAGCACGTTTCATGGTGTCATTATGTTATATTCACAACGTTACTTATAATTACTTATAATAAATATCTTAAATAAATTTATTTTTAATTAGATAGTTAGCAAATTAGTTGAATTGGAAAATTGTATGTGAATAAGAATTAAGTAGCCACTAATTTGTGCACTGGACACATTTTAAATTTAAATAATATTTAATAATAATTTTAAATTTTTAATATAATTTTTTTCAAGTAGAAACCATATTGTATTATAATTGTTGTGTTATTTTAAATTGACTAGTACTTTTTTTTAAAATTTTTACATGAAATTTTTTTAAAATATATTTCATATTATATTAGAATTATTGTGCTTATTTTAAATTAACGCTTAATTTTGCAAAAATTTCAATGATAATATAACAATTTTAAAAAAGAAAATTAAATAAATAACCATTTGACACAGGATAAAAAATTATGTAATATAATATTTAAAATTAATATTATTTATATATTGATTGATTTGCTAATCAATTAATATGACATATTAATAAGCTGTTATTTAAAAATTTATTTAAAATAATGGTTTAATAAATAGTAGTTATTGGTTGTAAATAATTTCTAAGATCAAATTGATTATATACATTGATTGATTTTATGATTAAATAAAAAATAACATATACAAATTAAATACTAAAATTTAAAATTTTAGGAAAAATAATATTTTGGAATACTCTTCAATAATGAGTTCTTGACTTTAGAATTATAATATAAATAAATAAGTATATATATATATATATATATTGAATCAAATATTTAATTAATTGATTTCTAGTTCGATTGATTAAATTGATTCAACCAGTTCAATTAAGTATTTTTTAAAAAATTTTTAAATATATAAATAATATTTAAATTAAAAAATAGTATAGTATGATCAAATAATAATAAAATATTTTTAATATTTAAACTTTGAGTAGAATAGTATAATTTTAAAAATTTTAATTTTTTGTTACTTTGATTTTAGGTTTTCATCAAAGTTTCGATTTTGACTAATTTTTTCATTGAAATTTTAATTAATTGATTGTTTATCTCTAATTAAAATAAACTACTAATCAAACTAATTAGTTAGATTCAATTCTAAAAATATTGTCGACATATGATGTGTATAGAAGAAGAAACAATGTCTTAGTGAGACAAATCCTAACCAATCCTTAAAGGTCTCAAAATTTCATATCTGAAGCATTTAGTGGTAGTAAATAAATAAAATGGATTTAGATTGGATCAACTACAAATTTAATTATTTTCAAATTACATCAATTTCATATTATTTTTTTTATGTGAGCTCAAGTTATGTCACGATAAATTGAGTAACAGAAATAAGGTATAAAAATAATTTTGAATCGCTTTTTGAGTTTTCAATTAAATTGTTCATAATTTTAATATTTTTAAAATTAAAATATTATTTTAATTTTAAAATAAGTTTCAAATTTTAATAATTTGATTTAAGTTTTCTGTGTTGATCCACGGATTGAGTTAATCCAGATTGACTAACAAGTCAGATTTAATTTTTAAATTTTATATTTAAATAGTTTCAAATTTTTATTCAAGTTAAGTATTATTTTTTTTCAAATAAATTTAAATCAGATCTTCATATATAATTAGAAACTGTTATCTCTGTAAAATTTATAATAACAATTAAATTGAAGTATTGATTAATTATTTATTGTATCAACTAGTGTTGTCCCTTGGCACCAAGAAGGGAGGTTGAATTGGTGTATAAAAATTTAAAAGACAAAGAAGAGGGAAGAAGAATGAGTAGAATTTGAGACAACGATTTATAGTGGTTCAAGTATAATTGACCTTACGTCCACTCTCCAATCTACCAATTGGGTATTTCATTATCTCAAGGTGTTTTCAAGCTCACATCCAACTTGTGCAACTTGTGTTTTGATGGCTCACACACAATCTTACAACAATGTGTTTTTAGGGTAACACATAACCTCACTCAAGTGTTTCACTAGACTCACACTTAAACCTTTATTGAAGTGTTTTTACAAGCTAACACTACAACCTTACAATTTGGTGTTTAATGCTCACACCTAACACTTATAATTTCATAAAGAAAATTGAAGAAAATGAGCA
>CATIWR010020849.1:0-15887 GCA_949677035.1 Omphalea diandra | reverse complement strand
TATATATTATTATTATATTTATATACTAATTGAAATTGAAAAGTTTAATTTTAATAAATTGAGTAATTTAGTAAGTGTAAATTTAAATTTAATTCCAATTATTAATAATAATTAGTTAAACATTTTATTCAACTATGCCATTAAAAAAGAGAAAATTTATAATAAATAAATAAAATTATTGATAATTTTCATTACATATTTTTTTGGATAAATCATCTAAATAATTGATTATACTAACACATCATGTGTTTGATTATTAAAAATTTTTGGAAATTCTGTTTACCGGAAAGATTCTTATAAAATAATTTTTCTTAAGGAGGCTAAATTAGCATCAGCGAGAGAGTATTATAGGCTACCTTTACATAGTTTTTATTAAACAAAAATTCACTACATTAATAGAGATAAGAGATTCGAGTTCAAAATTTTTATTTTGTACACTTGTAAATAGACATTATTAATACAAAATAATTAGTTTTTAGGAGAGGCATAAAATAATAATTGAAATGCAGCTAACATTACAAAGTCGCTGGAGCCTAATTGAAGTTGCTGGAAATTAAGAACAAATTAACAAGGTATTGGAACAGTGGAAAATCAAGTCAGCTAAATTAGTTGAACGCTTACAAAGCAAAACTTCAATTTTCTTGTTTGTTATTAAGTTGGCTGAAATATAGCTCAAATAATAAGTGGTTTTCAAGATGGAAGGATATTTATATATCTCTCTCTAATTACTCACCAATTATAAATTTTTCATGTGATAAAATGGGTGATTATTGGTCTAATTATTTATTGTAATTTACCATTCTACTCTTCCTGGGTCAACATATCATTGTTTCATATAGCAATGAGCAATCAAGTGGGATATGTATGAAATATATTTCGCTGAACTGTCGTCTTCATTTACTCCGAATCTAAATTAAACAGTGGAAATGGTCTAAAAGCAGGTCGTACAGCAACAACTTATTATTTAAAAAAAGAAAAAAAAGTACAAAATGTTTCACACTCCAAAGAGATAAACATAGAGCAAAACTATAAGCAAAAACTACATAATAAAGCCAAAAATAATCATCAACTAGGAAATAAGAGGATAGTTAGAAAAACCCAATATATCAGTATTTACAAGCAGCTGGCAGAATGGTGGAGAAGTGGACCACCAAATTTTATACGATCAAGAAGAATCAGATGGACCATTGAAAAGTTCAAGAATCAGAGATGTTGGATAAGTGAATAGGTGGAGGGGACGGCCTTTTATTGTCATCACCCAATACTTTCTTTTTCACTGTGCCCTACCAGCTTCAGTTAATCATTATTAATGTACAGGGTCTTGAATTCAGAAAACATATAATTATTAATGTATGTGCATGCCCTACTACCAGCTATTTTATTTGTTTGTTTATTTATTTCTAATAAAAATGGAAAACTTATTCCTTTAAATAGAATAAAGTTCAACCAGCAATTGTACAGAGTTACTGGATGGCAATTGCGTAATTTGCTGGCCAATTTGGCATTTTCTTCACGTCTATTTGTTTCTTTTGACGGCTCCAGCGAGGCTATTGATCTTTATCTGATCAGAACTAGAATGTATCAAATCGAACCACCAAACCAATCTGAACCAAATTGTGTCAAACCAAACCATCATCCATAACCAGTATTTTATATATATATATATATCATAAATTTAATTTTTTAATACATATGCATATATGTATTTATTTTTAAATACATAAAATATTACCATTTGCCATTAAATGTTAAATTATCTAAATAATAATTTATCCAAAACAGTAGTTACATAATTTCTGTAACTTAGCTATGGAATAGAGGATCTTAAGTCCTTAAAATTTTTTAGATGACTACTCATTTGAATTAAACATTAGATTTCATTTTCTGGGTTTGTAAAATAGTTTAATTTAAAATAAAGTATTGGTTGTCATTTGTTTAACTTGAGCTTACTCATTAATTTTGAATTGTTGTAGATGCAATCAGTCATATTTATTGAGGTATATGATGATTTAAATATATAAAGGGGTTTTTTGAAGGAATATATAAAGTTAATATATCTTCTCCTATATATATATATATGTGTGTGTGTGTGTGTGTGACCATTTGACATATGATATCCAAGGTGGATAATACGCTGCCGAGATAACAATAAGAGAATTTCGAAGTGCAGCCTAAATTATCGAATAAGTGGACAAACCCTGCAACTGGGAAAAATTCTAGAAATCTAGAACCCAAGTTAACTAAGCTAAATTGATATCAACTAAAATTAGCTAGAATCAATATATTTAACATGGATTAGTCACCGGCATTTTTAGACCCAAATATAGAGCAGATGCAACACATTCTGAAATTATATGTTGGTGGTGTTATTTAAACATTTTAGGTGTAACACATTCTAAAATTCATTTCATGTTCTTAAATTTTAGATGATGAAATTGGCGATCACCACATATATTGTTCTTTTGAAGCCACTTTTTTTTCGAAAGAGATTCATGTTTATCTGAATTTTATAGATGGTGTGATTACTGCCATTGAATGGTTTGATCTCTTTTTGAATGGTTTGACTACTATTTTTGTTCAAATAAATTTTCGCTTTTATGAAAAATGTTCTAGAGTTGGTTTAATTACTGCTTATTTGTTTTTCCTTCTCAGCGGTGTACTGCTTATTGGTTTCATTTTCCTGATTTCGTTTTCTTCCTCGGACGTGGATCCTCTTAAATTGTGTTTGTCGGTTTTTTTTTCCCTAGCTTGTGGTAGTTTTTTTTTTATTAAATTCCATATTTACACTCTAAAAATTTACTATTCATATTGGTAGATTTTTCTACATCTTAATTCTGTTTTATTTTGAATTTCACTGGTATAAGATCAAAGTTTGAAGGATTGAATCGTATAATATTTAAAAGCTTTTTTTAGCTTAAGATGTATTTTGATTTAGAAAATTTATGTTACGTATTTAGGTTAAAATTTTTTTGGTAAGAGTTTGAAAATTTTTTTATCTCAATAAATAAATATTAGTTGTTTCTTATATTTTTTAATGTATCTTATAATTTTGTTATATTTTTAAAAATTTTTATTACCCACAACAACATGTGAGTTATTCCAACTAGTAAGTTAGCAAGTTATCAAGGATAAGGACTATTTCAACTATATCTTTAAGCTTAATCAAATTGAATGAGGACTATTTCAACTATATCTTTAAGCTTAATCAAATTGAATGAGTTTTAACAATTTAATTTAGTTTCATTATTTGAATGGTTTGGTATAATTAAAAAATTAATTTTAATTTTTTTATAAACCTAACCATTCTATAAATCATATTATATACATATAATAATATTTATTGAATCTCTCTTTAAATTATTTACTAGCAAATATATAACCTGACCATTACTATACATTTGGAATAGTCATTTTATTTCATTCGTGGTGCTCTTCCAATCAAGTCAGCACAATTACATAAATAATAAGTTTAATTTTTTTGGATTTGAAATCAATTTTCATATTTTCTTCATGAGATTGTAATTTCATTTTAAAGGAATACTAAATCTCATAAATTTTATATTACTTACAACAGATTTAATTATATAAGATAAAGATAATTAACAAATCATATTCAACACCAAATTAAATTGCAATAGTTTAATTTGATTTTATACATTAATGATTTATTGATTTGAAAATATTAAATTAAATTTTATTAATTAACTTGATATTTACATCCTATGAATTATTCTACTATCTAGCAATGTTATTTAGTTGATATTACATCCATCGAATCCACATATATCTAAGACTATTATCTTTTTTTTTTTTTTGTCATATTACGATAGGGTGGGCAGAGTTGAACTAAAGTTTTCATAAGTTTTTAGTCATATACATAACCAACTAAACCAAACTTGAAGTGCCTCAATACATGAAGATGTGAGCTTTATTTTGCACCATTCCTCAATCATATTTTTAAATGTTAAATTTTAAATTTTAAATTTCTTTCGATTAACACAACAATTTATTCATTATCAAGTTAATAATCAATAACGCTTAGAATTACTATATATTCAATTTATATTGCCTTGACTTAGTTAGGAAATCTAAGAAAAAATTTGTAACATGGTTGAAAGTTTTGTTTATTCTCAAAAAAAAAAAATTTAATATTTTGCATTAAAAAAATTTGCGTAATATTTTCGTTGTAGTAGCATTTTTTATCTTTCCACTCATTCATATTATGAAATTACGTATATATGCTACGTTTAGACTTTTTTTTTTTTAATTTATCAAGTGGTGTGAATGTTGGAATTGTTCAGATTTTTATTTTTTTTTTGCATCTTATAAATTTACTTATTTATTTAATGAAGTATGGCTGACGTCATAAATAAAAATAAAAATATTGATTATACATCTAGTTATCTCTTCTTTTTTTGTCCTCAATCTCATAACCTCATGTTCAATTCAAGTGCTTCAAAATTAAGGCACTTTAATTGAAATGTCATTTTCTTGTCAGGGACAAAAGGCCGAGCATAAAAATATTAAACTTGGGCTAAATTGAAATGGGAATTAATCAAACTATTTTTCTTTTATTTGGAAATAAATAAGGAGAATGGATGTTAAAAAATTGACGAACTTTTTTAAAAAACTATTAAGAAGAAAAATTACATTACGGAAATTTGATACTTAATATCTATTTTTAAATAATCTCATATTATCATTAAATTAGAACATGATTTACTCACACACCTTATTTTATTAGAAAGTAAATCTACACTTCGGATTGAGCAATAAAATCAATTTCAGATTCGTTAAACATCTCAGATTTTTCAATTTTTCAAAAATCCAACTCAAATTTTTTGAAACCTTTGTAAATAATAGTTGGACATTTGCCATAGTCTGACTCATTATTGTCCGACACCTATAACTGGAAACCAGACATCAGCTATGTGAAATTGAAAAAGACAGGCCATTAAACTAAGGCCATAGCTGTCAGTTGCATGTATACATCTGTTGAGGAATGAATCAAAAATAACCTAACCTATTGACATTCTTTTAACGATCCAATTAGTCTACATCATTCTTTTTTTTTTAATTTTAATATTTTAAATTTATTTATCATAATTA
Organism: Omphalea diandra; assembly: GCA_949677035.1. NCBI lineage: Eukaryota > Viridiplantae > Streptophyta > Magnoliopsida > Malpighiales > Euphorbiaceae > Omphalea > Omphalea diandra. The sequence goes on along the minus strand of CATIWR010020849.1, from coordinate 10,778 downwards.
TTAAAATATTATGTATAAATATAATTTTATTTATCATAACAAATTATTTAATATAATAACTAATTCTAAAATATCAAAATTAAATATAACATGAATTAAGTAAATAAAAAATATTAATAAATGAATGTTATTAGCCTTTCTGTGTATATTTCTCAAAATGGTTAATTTTTACTTGGAATCAGCTGTACATGTGGACAACCATAATCAAAGCGTAAAATTTGCATGCTTTTCTTGGACTAACATTGGTGGTCATTTCACGTTTGTATTTTTTTTTTTTTTTATAAAAAAGAAAGACAGTAAACATTAAATCGATAATTTAATGTTTTTAAATATTAAAGAGAAGGGATTATATTATAAAATTTAAATTTTAACGTTTACTTTTAGATAAATTCACTTTACCACTAAATTAATATATTAGTTAAATTGTTAATTTAATGTTGAACAATAGAAAATTAAGATTGAAATTCTAATAATCATTTTTTTGTTTTAAATTTTTTAATATATAAAAACATTAATCCGAATTTTATTTATTTAGTATAAAATGCTTACCTCGTAATATAGGAAAGTCGGGTTGAAAAATGGTATATATCTTCAATATATCAAACATATATATATATATATATATATATGTTGAGAGAGAGAGAGAGTAAAAAAAAAACACTATGATGAGTAAAAGAACTTTAACAATTGCTTTTTATCTCGATTTCTTGAAATGACAAAATGGTAATCAAGATTTTGGAGGAGGAAGGATGAAGGTAGTTTCTGCAAGGTGCATATGTGCTATATATGAAAGAATTTTTGTAGTCTCTTGATAATTAGCATTTTTCCTCAAGTGACAAGATCATCATACAAGACCCGAGAACGTCCTTGGTGATTTGGATAACAGAAGCTTTTATTTCTTGATCAAGAAGATGAAGTTTGGTAAAGAATTCGAGGCGCAGATGGTTCAGGAATGGCAAGAAGCATACATGGACTATAACCATCTCAAGAAAGTCTTGAGGGAGATTCTGCATTTCAAGCAAAGATCAAAACCATCTGCCATGGCAGCAGCAGCTGAAGCAGCAACTTCAAAAGGTTCTTTGAAGAGAAGGGTCTCCCTATACAGAGCCTTTAGCGGCCTAACAAGTAGATATAGCAGAATCTCCCCACGTAAGGACATGAGTGAAGATGAAGTCATACTAATAAGTGCAGTTCAAGAAGAGGGGGAAGGAAGGGGAGGTCGTTATCAGACCACGTTTCTTAATGCATCAGAGGAAGGAGGAGAGTATGAGCTTTTGTTCTTTAGGAGGCTTGATAAAGAGTTCAATAAGGTGATTGAGTTCTATAAGACAAAGGTTGACGAAGTAATCGCAGAGGCAGAGGACTTGAGCAAGCAAATGGATGCTTTGATCGCGCTAAGGATCAAGGTGGAGAATCCGGAGCTGGGTGGATCTAATATGGGGAATCTTGATACTAAAGGAGTTCCATTGATTTCTGCATCAATTGCTCATAACCCAGGTATCATAATTAGTCTTGTGTTTAACTTCAATTAACTTTTTAATATACAAATGAAATTAACTTAATTAGTACTGTGGTGAAGGATGGTCGCGTGTGGAAGTGATTCAAGAAGTTGAGATGATTAGTGAAGCAAATGCAGAATATAAGGAGAGAGGAAACAGTGATGAGAAGTCCGCCTCCGGTAGCCAGGGGAAATCCACTGGAGGCATGAATGAAATTGATGGATTTAAACCAGCTTTATTAGGAGTCTTGGATCATGTAAAGATCAATGTTGAACCTGAAACTCCAGTATCCACAATGAAAAATATAATCTCGAGTTCGAAATGGGATTTGTCATACAGCAAGCAAGAACTGAAGAAAGCAGAGAAATTGATGTCTCGGGCTTTTGTTGCATTCTACCAAAAGCTTCTACTTCTGAAAAGATACTAGTAATATAATGTGTCTTGAGTACGAAAAATATCTGTGTTTTGTTTAGTGTAACTAACCGTGTTAGTTAATGATGTTGCAGCTTCTTGAACCAATTAGCATTCTCCAAGATAATGAAAAAATATGACAAGGTAGTGTACTACAATTCCTAGTTGTGAAAAGCTGACCACTTGTACTAATTTAGGTTCAGTTGGCACTAATTTGTGTTAAATGCAGATCACTTCGCGGAACGCATCAAAAGCTTACCTAAATATGGTGGATGCTTCTTATCTTGGGCGTTCTGAAGAGGTAAGACATAGTTGGTATAGTCCTGTTTTGTTTTCTGCAATGAATTTCAATGTAGGCACTAACTGTGATTTTGTCTTTCATTCTTCTTTTGCAGGTTAATAAGCTCATGGAAAGGGTAGAGGCTACCTTCACTAAGCACTATGCTAATGGGAATCATAGAAAAGGAATGAACATTTTAAGGCCAAAAGCTAAAAGGGAAAAACACAGAACTACATTTTCTCTTGGTAAGATCCGTCAAAAGCCAAAGGTTCTAACAAATGCTTCTGGGAAAATGTTACACCGTTAATCGAAAGAATTCGCAAGACCCTATAGTTATCATCAATTTTTCCTTCTATTAATAGTTCCAATATTCTATAACTTTAGGTTTCTTCTTTGGCTGCGCCATGGCACTGGCGATAGCAGTCGGTGTGCTTATACATGTTAGAGATATCCCCAATAGTCCTGGAAGCCCAAATTATATGGAAAACATATTTCCACTTTACTCGTAAGTACTAAAGAATTTACAGCACTAAGATGTTACTGGATATTTCAGTTATTTGTTTTGTTTTCTATTATACCGTTAACTTCTCTTCATTGCAGGTTTTTTGGATTCATAGTCCTGCACAGTCTCTCATATGCTGCTAACATATACTTTTGGAAGCGTTACCGAATCAATTATGCGTTCATATTTGGCTTCAAGAAAGGAACGGAATTGGGTTACAGAGAAGTCTTATTAGTCAGTTCAGGTTTTGCAGTGCTCACATTAGGTGCTGTACTATCAAATTTGGATATGGAGATGGACCCACGTACTAAAAGCTTCAAAGTTCTCACTGAACTGGTCCCTTTAGGCCTGCTCACAGTAATCTTCTGCACTCAATGCTGGAATCATCATTTCGATCAATCAAATATATATCAAATCCTGTTAGGCCTAAACTGTGGTTTCAATGCAGCTTGTGCTTCTCATTACTTTCTGTCCTTTCAACATCATTTATCAGTCGAGTCGCTTCTTCCTGATCCAATGTTTTCTTCATTGTCTCCTTGCTCCTTTTTATAAGGTAACATGATTAAGAATTCGAAACAGAACCATAAATTTCAGTGAGAAAGAAATCTTATCTTTGTTACTCTAACTTTGTCTAGGTTACTCTTCCAGATTTCTTCTTGGCAGATCAGCTTACTAGCCAGGTTTGAAATGGTTCTTGTCTAAGTTTGATGAAGTACTTAACCATTCTATTTCACCATGACTCAGATTGGATTTGATTCAGCGTAATCATCATTACTCAATTTCAGGTACAAGCTTTTAGAAATTTGGAGTTCTACGTTTGCTACTATGGGTGGGGTGACTTCACAAAGAGATCAAACGAATGCATTGAGAGTAAAGTTTTCGAAGGTTTTTATTTTGCTGTAGCCATTGTTCCATACTGGATCAGATTCCTTCAGGTATGTTTCTGATTTAACCAGCAGACTTCTCCATAACTGCATTTCTTTTCTAACCTTTCCATTTCTTTTTTTTCCTTATCTATTAATAGTTCTAAAAATATAGTCTGTAATGTTCTAGTGTCTGCGCCGATTGTTTGAAGAGAAAGATTCAATGCAAGCATATAATTCAGTAAAATACTTTTCAATAACTATTGCGGTTGCCATGAGGACATGTTATGATTTGAAGAGGGGAACGACTTGGAAGATCTTGGCTGCAGCCTTCTCGGGTTTTGCAACCATTCTTGCTACATATTGGGATATTGTAGTAGACTGGGGTCTGCTACAGAGAAAGTCAGGCAATCCATGGCTGAGAGATAAGCTTGTTATACCAAACAAAAGTGTTTACTTTGTAGCCATGGTAAGAGAATATGTGAATTTGCTTCCTGTCTATTCTTGAATGTGTGTGTGTGCACACGCGCCAATGTATGCAGACAGTTCCTGCCTTTCTGAATAATAATTAACTTCTGGTAAATGGCAGGGGTTAAATGTTATGTTAAGACTTGCCTGGATGCAGACAGTGTTAGGCTTTAGGGCAGCACCTTTCTTGCATAGAACAGCCCTGACAGCAATTGTTGCCTGCTTGGAGATAATTCGGCGAGGCATCTGGAACTTCTTCAGGTATAACATAGCTATTCCAAGTGTTTATCTCTTCATTTGGTGAAAAAATATTGCCTGTTAACCATAATATTTCTTGCTCAAATACTCAAAGTTCAATGATGGGTTGCCTAATTTCTTCAATTATTTGGTAGGTTAGAAAGATAAATTTTAAAAAAAGGACTGGAAAACCAAAAATAATGTAAATGGAAAAAACTTAGATTTTTTTAGAATGTGGAAATTATGACTGAGTAAAATTCTTGAATTTATTGATCAGGCTAGAGAATGAACACTTGAACAATGTTGGCAAGTATAGAGCATTTAAGTCAGTGCCCTTACCCTTCTACTATGATGATGATGAAGATGAAGATTAAGATGGAGATGACGACAAGAGTGCATAATCATGCATAACATAACAAAGAAGATAATTGGTATGGGATTGTTTGGAAACAATCAAATCCACACCCATAAGTTTTTTGTTTTTTATCCCTCCATTTTTTAATTTTTCTGTTAATTTTCTGAGTGGAAGTGAAATTGTGAGATGCAAGAAAAGAAAGGAAAACAATATGATGACAAGTTGGAAGATTTGTTTCTATTTTGTTAGGATGTGAAATGAGACAGTATTTGGCCTTTTAAGGTATAATTCTTTGTACTAACTTTAAAGCATATATGCATACTGAGAATTTCTTGCCTAAACTCCTGCAAATCAATACGGTAGATATATTATCTGCTTTACTTTCGGAAGGTAAAAGCTACTTTGGACCTGATTCTCAACCGTAAAAACTAAAAAATGAACAAAGAAAATGAACCCTTGCTGACCTGGACCACTAGTTCACTTGCTCCATGAATAAACTTTCTTTATTAGTGGAGGCTTTAAATTTCTGTTTCACTACCGAGCGATCCCTATCGCTATGAGATCAATCAGAATCAACTCAATAAGAAAACCGAACAAAAATTCTCTTGCATTATGAGATAAACGCTGAAGTATAACATTCGCCTGATAACCTCAATATTGCCATTTGATACAAGCCTTTTGTTAACATTTAGAAGTTGAATAGAAAGAATCAACTTCCTAAATAGATGAAAAGAGCGGAAAGGGGCGACAGTGAGATGGCTATACTAACACCAAGGCTAAAAAGAATCACGGACCCATCAAGGGTGATGTCATGTACAGCTGAAAATAAAAATTGAGCTCTACAGTAGGAGTTAGTTATACAAGAGACTTATTGGAAGACAAGAAAAGAAAACTTTCTTTGCTGTAGTTTAGCAGGTTGCTTTCACAGCAGAAGCAGAAAACTATGGAATCACTTTTGGTACTTGCAACACTTTCAATTGTTACTGACACGAATATTTATCTGTCTTGAGACAATGCCTTCAATCCAGAATTTCTGGTAAGTATAAACTACAATGGTAATTGATAGGTCTCCAAAAAAATTATTTGATCTAAGGATATAAATATTTGCAATGATAGATATCTTATAGCTTATGACATTTGGCATATGATAATACAAATTGAGTTTTTACAGTGTGACAAACCTGCTTCACAAAAATGGGGAAAAAAAAAAAAAAGATTGAAAGATGTTAGAGAGAACGTGCATCTTCTTGATCGGACTCCTCTCCTTTATGTAGCATGGTTGAAGAGTTTGAAGCTGAGTTTTCAGCTGTTACAGCACCATTACTTTCCTCATATGGGTTCTTGAAGAAAGAAGAAAATGACAGTGGATTGTAGGTGGAGCTTGCTTTTTGAAGACCTCGTATGGCTTTCATTGCAGCAAGAGTGCTGCGATATATATCCATGGTGTCATCCCCAAGAGTTGATGCCTCAGGTGGGATGTTTTCCGAGTTATTCAGTGGTTGATTTGGCTGCTTTTGTGTAGCATTACTAGATTCAATGACTTCAGCATGCAATGGAAATAGGAGCTCAAGATTTGCCTCACATTCATGTACTAGCCTTGTTAGTGGTTCTGTTGTGAAAAAAGGCTGACGAAGGGCAAGCTGAGTAAAAGGTAGACGCAGCAATTCTCCTGTTCGTTTATCATACTTCTTCAAAATCTTAACTACTCCTATGAAAGCAGAAAAAGGAATGTTGTTTCAGATAACAATTGAGAAAATATATTTCGCTGACACTAGATAGAGGAACATGCGACTAATTATATAGCTACTTTACCTGTACTTTTTAGCTAGATAGCTAAAATTTTTGAGAAGCACCATCTCTCCACGAAAAGTGAGAAAGTCCATAACCACACAAGTTAGATGCAGAAGGGAAAAGTAAACTAAGTAGCTAGAGTACCTGCAAAATTTAAGGAGCTATAATTTTTTAGGAGCACCATCTCCCCATGAATGGTAACCAAATCTTTACGAATGTCCATCATTTCATCACTGAATTCACTCTCTGATGTAAACACTCCATCCCTGCTACTCTGTTCCTTTAGACTCTCAATTCTTTCCTTAAGCTCCTGACATAAGTGCAAATATGTATGACAAAAACAGGTAATAGGTGTCATAACTTACAATCGGGAATCAGACAACCGAAAGCAAATGAGAATCCACAGAATTTGTGGTTTGATCAAGAGGCATACTTCTTCAAACAAAGATAAAAAAGAGATTAAATGTGAAATTTGACAATACGGGTTGTTTTACATGCCTTATGACCGTAGTCCAAATAAATCTGATCTAACCAGAATATACAACATGCAGCTAACCTCATTTTAACCTGAGAACATCTATATTAGGCTTTGAGCACTCTGGCTTCTGCTATAACAAAACCACATTGTACTGCTCAAAATTCAAGATATCCTTAACAGCCGTATAGCAACATGCTATAATGAATATTATTGCAATAGATAATATTTCAGGGGCCATCTAAGGCTGCCATAATGAAGGTTTTCTAGCCAAACAACTAATCAGATTGCAGCAAACAACTCCATTCCACAGTAGCCCGTTCTACATTGTGAATTTGATAAACAATAATATGCATGTACATGCCACATAATGTCAGTATAAGTTTTTTAATCAAATTGGTGACGCCCAAAATGTGCTGTGATAGTGAGTTTTTTCATCATTCACAGATATATTTATTTGGCAATGTTGGTGGAGGAAAGGGTTTAAGCAGAATAAAGATATAGGAGTTATTGGCGAACAGTCCAAATAAGCGAAAATAACAAATGTGGGAAATGCACCATCTTTTTTGGAAAACCCAATAAACGATACTAGTTTCATATTGGAAGAGAGGAATCCTAAAGGCACACTGATATAGATGAAAATCCGTTTTTAAAAGTCCAACTAAGCATAACAAGTCAAACGGACCCATAACTCCGCACTGCTACACCTATTAGTGTATTTATGAATTACAACATCTTCTCTTATTTTAGGGTGCCATGTCTTTCCTCACCTGCCTTCTCACATTTTCTCATTTACCATTTCCTCAGCTCCATCTCGATGTCATGGCACAGCACTTAATATTGCTAGTATAATTATTTCCTTAAATGCATTTTGCAAAATTACGTAGTTAATCATCTATAATCTTTTTAACTGCACTTCTCATAAATTCACTTGTTTCTAAATCAAACTAGCCTTAAATTTTTAACATATTCTAATTCCAACTTCATCAATCTCCAAGTAATTGTCCAACCATCTTATCATCAAGCATATTTGACAATTGTTGGCCTCAAAAACTATGCTCTACTATGTTTTTCTCTGCTTCAGCAGGTTCTCTAAATATACTCAAAAAGCATTTCTGATTTCATTCTAGCCTCTTTTGATCCTGGGGCCAAACCACTCTCCAGTTTTCTTTCTTATGGCTAAAACAACTTACTGCAATTAGAATTAGAGAGAGGGCCACTTCTTCATACCACTTGCCTCAAAGTTCAATATTTTTTCACTTTTTATGTTAGTAACAACAAATCCACATTCATATCCAAGATTTGATTCATGATAAGCCCAAGGATTTATTCTATAAAATCACCACAAAGACAACATCGTCTACTTAGTCTTTTCATATCTCATATCAAATTAGACTGACTCGAATCACCCAATAAATTACATAATTCAAACCATAAACCCATATCCAAAAAACCGATATTAAAAACAACAAAACACACAGCACTCCAAAAACAAGGACAGAAGAAGCAGTGATAGATGAAAAAAAAAAAGGAAAGAAAGAAAGAACCTGAAAACGGATAATGAATTCTTCCTCTTTATCAACATAAAAATCATTGAACTTGTCAAGCTCTTCATTCAAGATTCTAACAAACCCATCTTGGAGGAGCACCAAGGACCTGTTTGTACCAATCTCAGGATGCTGATGACGATGATCATCTGCAGTAGCAGCAGGGGGGCCATCATCGGTTGCAGGAAACTGCTTGAGGAGTTTCTTGAGGGGCTTATAACAGAGGAACTTGTCCCTCCATTCAGGCAGGGTTTCTCCCAGATGGGTGTTGAATTCCTTCCCAAACTTCATTGATTATGGGGTTGGCTTTGTTGGTTCTTGATTATCTCTATGTTGGTTTTCTGTTCGCATATAGAAAGAAAGGGCTGCGGGTGAGGAGGAATTTGGAATCTCTGGAAGTGGGTAAGATATTGGATAGGGCATTAATTTTTGTCTTTTAGGTTCTCCAGATGCAGGCCTTATAGTGTGCTATTTTGGTATATATCAGTATCATTCTTGGATTTGATCACTACTGCACCTATTTTTTTGTTCTCTAATTTTTTTTTTAATAATTTTTTTAATTGACGAGTTATGTATTTATTTTCTAAGCATCGGCAGTGGAAGTCAATTCAAATCACTATTGCTGAATTCCTTTTCTTCGTGACATTGGAATGCTTCAATAATGCTACAGATTTTTTGAAATTTTTCAAATCCATATCATTATAAAGTTCAAACTTAAAGACTTAAAAATTTGAATACTAATTTACAAGAATCCAAAATTAAAATCTAATGAGTTCCTTTGAATGTAATCGATGTTATAACTACTTGAATTTCAATTTAAAGCAGATTAATTAGAAAAAAAAAATATTTGTGTATCAAAAAAGTTATAAATAATAATAATAATAATGCATTTAAATTTTGAGCGAAAAAGGTAAAAATTTTGATTTTTAGCCAACGAATAAACATTGTTGATAGCCAAAGTAGAAATTTTCAGTTGGCATTCGTTTATTTTTATTCCCTAATTTGCATATTAAGATTATCCTGAAAAAAGAAAAGGATTATTCTGAGAACCACTTGTGCAAGGGAATATAAAGGTGCCATGTCCACTTAGATATATCCCGATGCGCACCAAATGTCCAAATCTGGAACCGTATAAGATGGAGTGTGGGTTGTGGCCTCATAATCCAAGCCATGGCTTCAACACGTTCTATTCTTGGTTTAAATTTAATGGGATGTGGGATTAGTCTTCCTTAAACTTTCTAGTCCTCACCTAAATTCTTCATTTAATTATTCCATATTCTCGATTTGTAATTTACAATTGTTCACTGATAAGTATATGATATGATATGTCATGTATTTGGTCAACTTTTTTTTTTTTAACCACCAACAAATGTTTGAGTACTGCTGTTTGCTGATAATAAAGTGGGCAGGGAAAATTATTATTTCTTTAAAACAAAAGGGCAGAAGTAGAGTTGAAAATTTTTGTTGGATCAGAATCTATTAGAAGAAGGTAACTTCAATTTGACTCATAACAAAATTTTCAACTTGAATAATTGATTGATTTGAATATAATTTTTTAAAATAATCTGACTCAATTTAATTTAAAATAATTAAAATCTAACTTATTAAAAGTTTTTCACTAAAAATAAAATTATAAATCAATCCAATCAATTTCAAAATTTTTTTTGCTCATCTCATTCTAACAACCCAACTCAACACAGCTGTAGCCCTAAATGTTACCTTATCAAAACCCATTTTTAAAATAGAAAACCAAAATTGAGCTGAGAATTTGCCACCTCTTCGGAAGCACAAAAGCTACTTCACATTCTTGCGAAGCGATAGGGGGTGAACAGACTTCGATTTAAATTAAAAAAAAAAAAAAAAATTTTGAACGTAGTCACATGTGCTTTTATAGGAGCCCAAGGTTAATTGTTAGTAGAGATAAGAGAATTTAATTAATCTCTTAACAAAGAAGTCCCCACCATTGGTGAAATCTCAAGAGTTCCAAATACCATTCTTGCCACTAGATTACTAAAAAAATTGATTATTTAATAAAAGACCTATTTAAATTATACCAGAGTTCAGTTTAATTTTTTAAATTAATTGATTTATTTTTTTTAAAAAATCAAATTACTCAATTTAATTTAATTTTTTAAAAAAATTGTGAAAATCATAACACACGAGTCGGCCTTGAACTCAAATCATTCTCTCATAACTAAGACCGACCTCGGCTCTTCACCAAATTGAGGTAAGGATCAATTTTTGTAAATTATATCATGAAAATAAATAAGCAAGATCAAAAACATTTTGTTTCATTTAATGTTGCAAGTAAGATTTATATATATTGGTCATTAACTGTATGTAAATTTAA
>CATIWR010020844.1:0-33214 GCA_949677035.1 Omphalea diandra | reverse complement strand
GCGTGCTAACTACCCTCATTCCTTCTAGCATTGAATTATTAAAAATAACAAAACAAAAAATATTCAAAATTACACACCTGTTTCTCTTTCTTGGGGGGGGGGGGGGGGGGGGGCCCCCCCCGTTTATGTCCTTTTTCTTTCCTGTATTAACAAACAATTCTTGTAGGTTCTATCAGATGATGAGAAAAGATCTTTATATGATCGCTTTGGTGAGGCAGGTTTACAGGGAGAATATGATGGATCTCAGCGGGTAAGCTCTTAATTAATTTTATGCCCTCTTTCAACTTCTTAAATTACATTTGTCGTGTTTACCATACTAATATAATTCTTAGTCTGTCTTTCTATGAAATTTTTTTATTATGTGGAAGGCAATCAGACTAAGGACTGGTGAATTTCTATTTAATTAATTGTTGATACATGACTAGGCTACTTGCTTATGAACTTGCCAATTATATTTTTTTCAGATGGACCCTTGTGAAATATATAATGCATTCTTTGGAGATTCAGATGGGATCTTTGGAGGATGAGGTGAAACAGGCAGCATTCGTTTCGATTTAAGAAATATGGGAAGCCAGGATCTTGACATTCGGTACTGACCCGGTGTAGTTTATTGTTTACTATTAAAGCTGTATCTTTTCTTCTACTTACTGATATGAGTTTGTATAAAATCAAACAAAATTGATTGTGTTCAATGCATACTCTAGAGTTGCAATTCACAAAATTTTGTGCAAAGAAATTGGTGAGAAAGACTCCCGGTTGGTAGAAGCATTTAATGAAAGATTTTCTTTATATTATTGTGCTTGAAAATATTTTGTGGGTAACTGAATGCCAACTTGTTTAGGCGGTTCCAATTATTACAGGATTGTCTTTCTTAAATTCACAGGCTAAAATGAAAGAGAGGCTCACACACTTAAAATTATGTTATCATGGTTTACAATCATGGCAGTGAATGAAAACTTTTCTGTTATCTTCCAGATTTTGGGGTTTGTAAGCTTAAGATAAAGAGATGTTCTAGAATGAGCAGTTTGCAAATGCTTACCTGACTTTTGACAAGTTTCAGTAATCTTTCTATAGTTGCATGTGGAACAGAGGGCTTGGAATACATAGGATCCTAGTTGGAAGATTCTGAAACTTGTAGAGAAGGGATTATGCTTTGTATATTAATTATATCTTAAATAAGATGAAAGATAGAATAGAAAAGGGACGTTACAATTTACTGTTCATTTGGGCAGGCATTGCCATTTCCACTGTCGAACTTGAGTTTTGTGATTTGTATTTATTGTATTTCAGGTATGACCTTTACGTGACCTTTGAGGAATCAATTTTCGGAGGACAGCGGGGAATGGAAGTTTCTTATTTTGAAACATGTGCTAAATGTGGTGGAACTGGTGCTAAATCTTGTAGTTGCATAAAGTCCCGTGCTGATTGTGGAGGGCGAGGAGGTGTGATGAAAACGCAAAGAACATCATTTGGAATGATGTCGTAGGTAATTTGACTCGTTGATAGATGCTTGACCATTGTTTTGTAGTGGTTGATTATATCTACAAACAGACACATAGTCTATTGATAATGGGATCCCAATGGCCTCCTCCATTCTTGAACTTCGGATGGTGTAGATGTATCCAGCTGTTAATCTCCCAGTGATTGGATCTCAAGTGGTTTTTGGCTACCTTGACAAATTCAAAACAGCAAGGATATTTAGGATAATGAGGGCTAAGAAAAATCTTCGACCTCGAAACAAACTCAATTTGAGGCTAACATAATTATGATATTATCCCCTTTCACAGTTTTCCACTTCTACTTAAATACAAAGAGCTGATAGGAATTATTAGAACTTTGTAACTATCTTCTATAAAATAACTAGCTACTAATTAAAAACTACCTATGGATAAAATTTAAAACTGACATAAAACTAAATTAACTACATATCTTCCGTTTCTGCTCTGCTTAGTGTCGTTTGAACTGTCAATCCCCTAATATCATTTTCTTCCTCCAAAACGTGCTTGTCCTCAAGCACATATGACATGTAACATGGTGTATGGCAGAAACATTTTCTTTTGAAGCATTGGAGAAAAGCCTTCAGAATGGATAAGAACTTGTTTCTTGCCATGAAAAGATCTTCTTTTGAACATTATCTGTTGTGTGGGCTTCAAATCATTTCTATAATCTGCAAGATCTCTCTGTAATGACATGCTCTGATACCAATGTGTAGGGGGCAGATCCATAGTGTGTTTATTGGGGTCACGTGACCCCACTCAAATTTTAGATAGTCCTTGACTTTCTATCTATTTAGATAGTTGATCCCATTAAAGGTTATAAAATGACCCACATAAGATGCTAAAATCTCTCAAATTTCTATGAATTCTTCGTGATGGATCCATTAAATTTGTAAAGTGAGCCCATCCAAGTTCTTGAAGTTCTTCTAAAATTTTATAAATTTCAAATGATGGTTCTACTAAAATTTATAAAATTTCTCTTTGAATTTCTTGTGTCCTTTAAATTTCTGAATTTGCTTACATGTTCAATTTGTTACTCCTAAAGTTACGAGGCATATTAAACTTTAGATAATAAATTTCCCAAGAGAGATGTGACTACAAAATTGAAAAGTCAGATAACACTCATTTTTGTTACTTTTTAAAAAACAAGACACTATATAGACAAAAAGGTACAAAAATTAGATTCCGTTTGTTTCACGAAAATAACTTGTTTGTGAAAAATTTTTTCTGAGAAAATAGTTTATTTTCTATTGTTTAGTTAAAAAGGTGAGAAATTATCTTCTATCTTTTTGAGTGAATTTTTTTAAAAAAATTTGTAGATAATGTAAATATTTTGACTCTGAAAAGTTTGTATTTTTATTAATTATTATTGAATATGAGAAAAATATTGAAAGAAATGTTAAATTATAATCACCATCATTCATAGTCAACGATTGGCACTAATCATGTGCAACCTTATTGACTAAAATTTTCGACTCCACTATTGCTGATATGTTATGGTGCTAGCAATTGGATCTCATTAAGGGGTTTTTGGCCATACTGACAAATGAGGAGATTCAGAATCTGTTTGATTTATCTTTTGCTAGTTGCTGGTTATTGTTGCTAGTTGTTGATTGCTAATAGTTGATTACTAATTGATATTAAGTGTTTGATAAAATCATTGCTATTGATTACTATTTATACATATAATTACCAATATAGACATAAAGTTTAAATAAACAAACAAATAAACTCAAAGGCATATTTGTCTTTTTATTTATAAAAATAGAATCTTGTTGATGAAAAGTTTCAAAAAGCATACTTTTTTGAATAGGAATTGTAGATAGTCTATTAACTATTTTCTCCTATTTTGAACTGAAAAAGCATATATGTCACATTTTACAAACTGAAAAATAAAAGAAACCCTTAAAAAGGAAAAACAAACAGCCCTTCAGGATAATAAAGGCTCATTTAGGAGAGAACCCTTTGATGTCTTGAAAAGAAAATTATAAGGGCGGCTCATTAGTCAAGAGAGCCTTTCCATCTCTAAACAAACTCAATTTTTGAGGAAGACACAATTCTACAATCTTATCCCTCCCTTCGTGGTCTCCTACTTAAACACAAGAGTCAATAGAAGTTATCAGAATTTTGTAATGTCCTTCTATAAAATAACTATCCACTAATTAAAACTACCCATGATTAAAATAAACAAACTGACACAAAATTAAGCTAAGCAGCTAGCTTAATCATCCAAATCTACTCTGTTTTTTGGTGTCACAAGTGACTTGATGGCTGAATTAGAGCTGGCAACATACATGTTTCTTTTCTTAACCTTGAAATTATATCACTCTAGAGACACTAATCTTGCTTTTCTTGAAATCTGAGACAAAAAAGAAGTATTGAATTACCCAGTACTTGTAATCCATAATACTTTAAAAAGCTATATCAGCCAAAAAATTTTCTACCTGGCTGAGACAAAACAAATGCTCCAATAATCCTGGATGTTTTAAGTTCAGCATTGTGATGACATATTAGTGTTGGGAGATTCTTTCAAATGGTTAAAAGGGGAAATGATAAAAGTTTCCTGTCTCCAAGTCACACTATTCATCTTGGAAATGTTAAAAGAAAGCAAAAACATTGTTGATGATCGTTTTTTTTATTCTTCTAAAGAAAATCAAATTATTATCCATCTTGTCCCCATCCCAAATTTCATCTTCTAGGCACTATAATTTGTTCTTGTGAACTATTTACTTTTTGACCTTTGGAGCTTTTATGCCAAGTAATTAGTAGGAGATCCAATTTCTTGTCGAGCTTTACCACTGGCCTCAGTAGGAACAATTTTTTTCTAGATGTTTTAATTTGGAACTAAGAAGAGTGTTTGTGCGTGTGTGTATATATGTATTTTAATGTTCTCAAGTTGACATGTTTATCTTTATGTTATATCTGAGTATACCTTTATGTTAAGTCTGAAGTATTCAGAGATATTTTGGTGAGCCATATTATTTTAATTGACCCTTCTTATTTTCTGGTTCTTTATTGATTTAATACCTCTTTTAACAATTGTTGTTTTAGCCTAATTATCTTTTGCTCAAAGTACCTTCAACTATTTTTTCTTTCTTAGTCCTTTCCATTCGTTGAAAAGGATGTATAAATGGTACTAATATATTGTAGGCAAGGCAGCATAATGCTGCATGATCTTAATATCTGCTGTATGGAATTTGTATGATCTTAGGTATCTACTTCCTCAAAATGCAGTGGAGTTGGAAAGATAGTTACTGATCACTCCCAAAATTGTGGTGGCAATGGTAAAGTGAGTTCAAAACGAAGTATGAAAGTGGCCATTCCACCTGCATCAATAATTGAGCTATGATGCAAATTGGAGGAGAGGGTAATATTGACAAGAAAAGGTATGTGACTCGGTGATTGAATAAAGATTTGGTCTATATTGAACTTGTTTCACCAGTGTACTTTTTGCATGAGGATGTGTGAAGCTTGGATGTGTATCTGTTGCTTTTGTTGCATTTGTTTGAATTGTTCTACATAGTGCTCTGCTAGCATCTCTAAAGATGAGTGATTAATCTATGGAAAGAGTATGGGAGAGGGTAAAAAGAACTGAATTCAGAAATGACTTCTAGCTACTCACTCTTAAGTTTTTTGGTGGGTTGTTATTATATATGCAGCTGGTTTACTGCAAAGCATGTCAAGTTTATTTCTATGAGATATCATTCCAAGAGACAGGTGCTTCACAGCATACTTTTTATTTAGAATAGGTTCATTCATTTTTAGGGTCAAAGCATAAGTCTGCTGAGCCTGTGGGCTACTTTCTTAAAAAAAAAAAAAAAAAAAAGCCAAAACTGATTATCTGAATTAAAAAACACGGTTAATTGAATCAATTGGCTTGGTTTCAGTTGATCCTTTCCACATTGTTTTAAACATGCATACAGTTCTACCTTGACAATACAATGTTTGATCAACTGAACTAAATTAAAATGTACTCATAATATCTTATGTTTTGACTTTTCTTCTCAATAATATTTAACAAATGCAGGAAGGATCTTTAAGCTCTCTCTCTCTCTGTGTATGTTTGCAAATGTAAGAAAGAGTTTTAGGTGGAAAAGAGAATTGAGTAGTGATGTTCTAATATAGTTGATTGTGTGTTTATTTCCCAGTAGACTAAGAACTTTTCCATTTTTATTCTGTCTTTATTTTATTAACAATTATTTATACTTGTTGATTATTCAAATATAATAAATTTGACTTAATGTAATATTTAAACACAAGTAACAAGGATGCATATAACTTCGTATTTTAATATACACTCATAGTTGTTAAAGGCATGCCTTAGGTGCAAGGCGCACTAGGTGCCAACCTTTGCGCCTTAAAATGCCAAAGGCGGGCGCTGTCACAAAGGCACATGCCTTGGTGCACCTTGAGCTTTAGGCAAGGTGCCCTAAAGGCGCGTCTTTGTGACATTATTTACATATTTATATTTTTTTTGTTTTAAGTGTGGGTAAATTTGTACCATAGATTAAAAATTAAAAAAAACTTTTGGTAGACCTTATCACACCTAATTATTTCAAGAAAAACAATAAAAAGAAAAAAAGAGTTGGGGCAAGAAAAGAAATCTACTCCAGCCTCATGCTTTAAAAAAGAAACAATATTATACATTGCTAAAAAAAAGAAAAAGAAGAAACGATAAGAAAAGATCTGCTCAGCGTCTACAATCACATAACGAGAAATAAAAGTTGCTGCCCAAAAAAAAAGTAGAAGAAATCTAGTCTCTACAGTCCTATGGCAAGAAATCCAGCCTTTTAAGTTTTCTTTATTAAGTTGAGTGTTTAGGATTTAGAACCTTTATTAATTTTTCTTTTTCTTTGTGTGTGTTTTTTATTGTTATGACTCATGTTTTTTTAGTATTACTAGTTATAATATTATATTATCTTACTAGTAGTACAAATATAAAATTTATAAAATTTTTTTGGGTTTTTATTTTTGTGCCTCATGTGACTCAAGTGCGTGCTTGTGCTTTGCGCCTAGGCTTCAGGACCCCTTAACATGCCTTGCGTCTTTAATAACTAATTATACTCCCATTAACACATATAAGTAGGTTTGGCATTCCTATTGCAAAAATTTTAATTGTTGACTAAACTATAAAATTTTTAATATTTTAGACATTTTCAGCTATTAATAAAAGTAGTTTGTTGCAATAGCTTCAAAGTTGAGCTTTTTCCAAATGCCCAAATGACTTAAAAAAATCAAAATCTTTTTGATGTTCATCATTGCATCCAAATCTCTAAAAATAGCTAGTTATACATAAAATTGGCCAAATTGGTGCCTATTGTACACATGGTTAAAATTGACAAGAAAGGTTTGTGTCATTTCTAGAATTAAGGTCTTGTCCAACAGTAATCTCCAAAAATTTAAAATGCATACTTAACTGCATAAAAGTTCTTTTACTTTCACAATGATCTCCATATTGTTAAAGATTTTATAGAATGGAATATTCTCTTATGCACTAAAATTCATTTTGGAAAAAACTCAATTAGTCCTTAGAAATAAGGTTTAACAACAAATTTAAGTTCTCAAAAAAAAAAAAAAGTAATAGTAACAATAATTAAGTTTAGTCCCTTGATTAAAAATCAGTACAATAATAAAAACAAAAAATTCTGATTCTTCTTCATCTACACCCATTTCAATTTTAGTTTTACTTAATTCTATCAAATAATTATTCTTCATTTATCTGATTTTTTTTAATTTTTTTAAACTTTATGTTTTAGTTTTGTAAATTTGTAAGAGAAAAAGAGGATGTTATTTGCTTCTGCATCAGATGGACTGCTATATTTCATTGTTCAGTTTATTTGCTTCCGCATTTTTTCCCCAACATAAATCTGAGTGATTGACTAACAAAATATTTCATTTGATGCAGTCTTTAATGACAGTAATATTTCACAAGTAAAATGCTTTTTGGACTTAAATGTGTTGATTCTGTGGACTAATTTGAACTTTTCCCTAATATTTTTTAGAAAATGATCCCAAGAACTATATTATTATCAATAAGGTTGCTAAAAAAGATGGTATCACCATATACATTGAGAGTAACACTATTGTCTTCTCCTTGGGAAAGCAAATCATCAAAATTTACTATTCTGACTGATCAAAAAGACTGTCTACTCTTTACAGTTCTGTGAAGGAAAATACTTGTAGCATTTTCATTGTGCTTGCACATTACTTATTAGCATGGAAAACCTAAATCTAATGGAAAAGACTAAGACCAATGGTTTAATTTCCTCTCCTTTGCTGTAGGGGCATTTCTGGTGATCTATATATCACCCTCCATATCAATGAAAAGCATGGAATTTGGAGGGATGGCCTTGATTATTCGAAGGTCAGTGTTGATTATGCACATGCAATATTGGGGGCTGTATTAAAGGTAAGTTTTTCTTAGTATTATGTAAGACATACATCAAATGTCTGGATATTTTAACGTTGAATAGAACTGCTTTCCTGCTTCACCATGTTTTTCAGTGGCAACCTTGTATATTTTGCAATTACCAGTATAAAGAACATTTTATATTTATGACATGGTGCGCTACTCTCTTATTTAAAATTCTTTCAAGTTTATAGTCTAGCATTGGAAAAATATTTGAATTGATATTACTGCCATAGTTGTTAAAGGTGAAAAGTGCACCAAGACTTAAAGGGTCTTGGAGCCTAAGGACACAGTGCGGCATAAAATTACAAACTTAACATGTTCAAGAGAAATAACCTAAAAAAAATAAATAAAAAGAATATGTTCAAGAGACATAAAATTATAATTATAATCATCATCATCATCGTTAGGATCAATGTAGTCATTTTCTTCTTTTTCTAAATCCTCTTCTTCAATTTTCTCTTCCACTTCTTCTTCAAAATCAACCTCTTCCTTTTTTCTAAGTGCTAGAGGACTGTTAGCCTTCTTTTGAAAAGATGTTTTGCCTTTTTTACTTTCCTTTGGCCTAGCACTTGATGTGGATGTGGACCCAAGTTTTTTTCTCTTAATTGATTGAGTATGATAGGCATCTTCTTTAACTCCACTGGCTTTAGCAATCACATCCCATGTCAAATAATCATCAAATACTATATCATCTTCTTGGTTATTTTCTTCATATTCTCTTTGCTTGTTTGATGTGCGGCTGTTGTGATTATTAGGTGCATGTGAACTTATAGTAAGCTATTTTAAAACTTTGAATGAATGACTCAGATTATATAATGTATTTAAATAAAAGTAATACATAAAAAGTCAAAATATTACAACGAGGCACCTTGATTGCGCCTTATCTCAAAGCATGTGCCTTTGTTATTATGTCACCTTCCTTTCAAGGTCTAAGGTGCAAAGGTATGTGCCTTGCGCCTCAAGCACGCTTTTCACTACTATGTTTACTGTTATTTAAGGTATCATTGTTTGAAAAGTTAATATTCCTCGATGATAGATGTTTTATTGCAAGTATTGATAATCAACAAAACCTCATCTAGAATTTTTCTCATGTAGAATTTTTCTTTCTTTCTTTTTTTATATTTGTTTATTTTTTTCAAAAATAAACAAGAATCAACTCTTTTGATTTCTTTTTTGAGTTTTTTTGGTTCCTTTTGGGACAATATGCATGAAGGCTCTAATTTCATGGAGTTCTTGACTAAATAATATTTGGTTGATGACCAAAAAAGAAAATTCTCAATGATTGTTTAATTTGTTGTTATAGTCAATTGTTATAATTTTTTCATTTCTGTACATAACCTTTCATATATAATGATGAGGGAAAGCTAGGATGATGTGGTGATGTGTGTCGTACAACTGACTAATGCACTTATAAGAGAGGTAGAAAATATTAGGGAGGAATAGTGATAAGAAGGGGAGAGACAAACCTAATATGATGCGGGGAGAGTGATTCAAAAGGACTTTTTGGCACTTAGCTCTTTCCGAAGATGTAACACGAAACTGTGCAGAATGGAGGAAAGCAATCGATATAGCTACCCTAACTAGCTGGGGAATAAGGCTTTCTTGAGTTAAGTAGAATACATACACAGCCCTTTCAATGGTGTCAATTGTAGCCAACTTGGAAAGATATGTGCCAGAACCCCCAACTTGCTAATGTGATTTATATTTTCTTCATATAAAGAGCATATTGTCAATTGTAGCAGACTTGGAAAGATATGTGCCAGAACCCCCAAATTGCTAATGTGATTTATATTTTCTTCATATAAAGAGCATATTTATGGAGAGATGGAAAAGGGAGAAATAGAGAAAATAGTCATCTAGAATTTTCTTTCTTTTTTTTTTAAATAAAAAATTTCAGGTGTATATAATGATTTGTTAGTTTAAGAGTATAATTTATTATTTTTTTTGCAGCGACTTACACACACACACACGCACACACATATATATATATATACCATATTAAATTCCAATAAGAAATTTAAATTTTGAAATAAAATATTGTTATGTTACTGACATGCGAGTTTTAGCATATTTCCTAATGTAGAACTCACTGTCTAACAACCTAAAACACATTTATTATTTCAAGACCGTATATGCCCTACAACCTTATGTAGAGAAAACTAAATAGGGAATTATCAATTAGTTATACCAACATGTTATCCAAGATGAATAATAATAATAATAATAATAATAATAACAACAACTATTAACCCTAGAAAAATAAAATTACTGAAAGAAGAATTATAACTACTTATTAACCTTAGAAAAATGAAATTAGTGAATTACTAATTATTAAGAGGTCAACTATCCAAGATGAGCTTCAGTCACAGATAGGACTTGGTCTATGTTTATAGGAAGGGATATAAACTGCATAATGTCCTTAGTTTGGCTTCAATTTATACCTCATGAGAGATTGTGCATATAATTGAAAAAATTAAAAGGATTGACTAAAATTGTGAATTTAAGCAAAGGTTGAGATTTTTCTATTCATCAAAGTGTGAAAAGATTTCCATTATATCATCTAAGGCATGGGAATGCTAAATTCTTGCTTAATGTGATTGCATTGGATAAGTGGAGCTGCTAGTGGAAGAATAGCTGGATGCTTCCTCTATCAACAGAGATTGGAAAATTTTTGTACCCTCGTAAAGGGGATGCAATCATATGATTCACCCAATTCAATTTGGGATTCGAATATACTCAATTTCAAACACCAATTTGAATTCTTCCTATATTTCATAACTTAAAAGTGGTACTACATTACGCAACTTTCAAGTTGTATAAAATTCCTTAAGTTTCTCAGAAATTTAGATTTGAGGTCAAAGTATCTCTGACAATTTGGATGCCATGTGGATCTCATTTTCATCATTTAAGTTTCTTAGATCTAGATGACTATGATATCAGTCCAATAAAACGAGTTTGAAGATCTTGATTATACTTAAAAGCACCCAATTTACAGACTACCAATTGTGAAAGTTGCACCCATTTGGAGAAGTCAAGACCATGAATATTGAGATGGTTGCAACACAGCTATCATAAAATGCCAATTGCTTTAGTATGGAATTTTGAGATGGTTCATGAAATATTGCAAAATATAACTTGGAGATACTGTTGGACGAAATCAAATGTTTGGTCTGACTTCGTGGAAGTTAAATGGATAACATGGAGAAGAAAATAATTGAATATGATGTTTTGTTATGCTAAGTTCTTGGCACGTAAATTCTTTTTAGATTTCTCCTCCCTGCTTGAGCAAAATTCACATTTCTTGAAGGCTTGATGAATAAATGTTCCAGTTCAGTTCTTGATTTTTCGCTCAGTTAGTAGTTACTAATTTTCAAATATTCAGCATTTTTTTCATTTAAACTGTGAAATGTATGTTTAGACTGTAAAATTGGAACTAACATCTTCCAATTTGGCACTTGGGAATAGTTTGACATTGTATTTTAAATGACCTCAGGTAGAAGACTGTTGATGGTTTGAGAGATCCTCAAATTCCCTTAGGGATTCAGCCAGGAGACACTGTAAAATTGTCACAGATGGGAGTTCCCGACATCAACAAACCTTTTGTTCGAGGTGATCATCACTTTATTGTGAATGTTGTTATCCCAAAAGATATCAGGTTCGAATCTTCTAGTTAAGTTTTGCTTAAAAGTAATTAAATGAGACTATTGTTAGTTTAAAATTTTCATTTCACAGAATTCTCTTTTAGTCCTTTATCCTCACCTTTTACAATTCTTTCTTCATATACTGATATTAAATGTATATGACTGTCCTCTTTTACTTTTAAAATTATTTATCTTCCTGTGATAATTATTCCAATTTGTTTAACTAGAGCAAAGACTAAAACACATGATAAAAACAACTGGCAGAATGAGGTAGAACAAGTATGCAATGGAATGAGGCTGGTCACTTTCCTGTTTCTTTGGCATCAAATTTCCGTAGTTTTGTGGTGCATTAGAGGTTGCAGGGCTGGTTATCTTGGTTAGTTTTGCGGTTTAATTTGAAGCTAGAATTGGTCAGAGATTTGGTGAACATTAGGGTTTGCATGCATAGGTTAAGAATAGAAAGTCAATTAAGAAATTGATGGTTTTGGGGCTTTTTGTGGTGAGGATAAAGGGTTGTGAGCAGTAACACATGAATAAGAAAACTAAAATAAAAGTGTTTACCCTTTGTTAGAATTGAGGTAAAATAAGAAAGGAAAGAAAATAAGGATGAAAAGTAAGTAATTATTGCAATTTTTTATTGTTTGGGAATGAAAGAAAAATAAGTTTTATTTTCCCCTCTTTATTTTTCCTCCAAAATGGAGAGAAAATATGATGATTGAAGGAATTTATGATGAATTTACATATTTTCCCTTGATACTTCTTTATTGAAGAGGGAAAATAAATTTATTTCCTCTCTTTCTTCTTTAACCAAACACAAGGAAGGAAAATAAATGAAAGAAAATAAAATTTATTTTCCCTCCTTTCTTTTTTAACCAAACATGAAGATGGAAAATAAAATTTATTTTCTCTCTTTATTTTCTTTCCTCTCTAAAAAATTTCCCAAACATAGGGGTTAGGGATCACACAAGGTTCTAAAGGCATAAAACTAATGGTTGAATTGCACCACACAATTCAAAGAAGCATAACTATAGGGATTCCTTTTATTAACTGAAAATTAAAATCTAACTAGAACCATTATAATCATAGGTATTTATAGGCTCTAAACTAATCTTAAACCTTTAGGCTAAAGGACTTTAACACTAGTCAAGGACTTCAACAAGACTTCAAAAATAAATATAATCATAGGTATTGCGCCTAGTGTTGAAATACTGAACACACAGCAGATTTACTTAAATAAACATAAATCTAAATAGACCAGGAAATACTTTAATTTCTCCAATAAGCCCTCTATCAATTCTGGAACATAATTCTAAGCTTGGGTGTTTGAGTTTAACTTTTCTTGAATTCTTTATTGGCATCATTTTGTCTAACATGAATGTTGCCCATATGGTGAGGAAGGTTGATTATAGTTGCTTTCTGTTCCAAAAAGATTTTGGTAGATTTTTAGCATATTAACTGTAATTTTTTTTGTTGTAATTAAAATAAAATTTTGTTAAGTTTCTAATTTGATTTTATATTCTATTTAGTGTTTAAGATAGCCTTCTGATTAAATAATCTTTTTCTTTTTCCAGTAGGACTTCTCACTTTTGAAAAGTATAATATCATGTTATTTATGGGATTATCCCTTATCCTCTGTGGACCATGGTGTACTCTCTTGTCTTTCTTTGGAAAGAGATTTTTTCCCTTGTTAAAAAAAATGTTTTTGTTACCAACAACAGAATACTGTTATTACTGCATCCGGAATGAATCTGTCCTTGTGTAGCTGAAAGGTTAGAATAGAATATGGCAATTCTCTTACTATTACTGGATTTTCTGCAAACAATTCAGACAAGGGTCGTATTGGGCCTCCTTAACTTTAGTATTGGCCATAGAGTTGAACATTTGGACTACCTGAAAAAAATTTATGGTTGTGTCTCAACTGTCAGAAATTCTTAATGATAAGACAATTTTGCTGTTAAGGTCAGATACAGGATACAGTGGTTGAAGAAATTTTTTAGCTTCTTGGACAATTTTTTTTTTAAATCATATTGACTTCCAACATGTATCATGGCTGCTTACTTGAAATGTAAAAAGATTGTTTTCTTTTTATATTGGCAGTTTAATTGCCGTCTGTTATCCCACACGTTATGATGTTTTATGTGAATTTAACGCAATGGTAATGACAGTGACAAGGAACGAGCAATTGTTGAGGAATTGGCTTTGCTAAAGTCTTCCAGCAAACACCACACAGCTTCATCTAAAAGCTCTGGTACTGTTATTTATTCAAAATAAATTGTAAATGAAGTATGAAATATACATCTTTTTGTTCTTTATATTGATATCACATCCATAACTATTTATAAATGATCTGTTTGTTTTTATACTTGGCTTGCATTTGATGCGATTTCTGGTTTAATGATTTTCATACTGGTATCTAGGGGTGAGTGTTATAAATTCACATAAAACACCACAACATGTGGCATGTGCCAAGCACATGACTTTAATTTAGATGGAGGGTTTAGATTAAAAGGATACTATACATGGTTGGTATTTGATTAGAGTTTTCTTTAAACAATTTTATCGAGAATTTAATGGGAATTTGAAGAAAAGAAAAATTGAAGATTTCAGTTATCATGTTTTAAACAATAGAGTTCCTATTTTCCACTGTTATTATTCACTTTCTCTTTTTTCTCCTTTCTTTTAAATGTTGTAAACAATTATTTAAGGTTTAAATTACCCTTTTTTTGCCACACTCTTTACATTTATTTGCTTCTTTTTTTTAAAAAAACACGTAACCACCCTCAGCCAAGGAGCAAATGTGGAAAGGGCCAAAATGATTGTTTAAAATTCTAAGTTTTTGCATGATGATTTTGCATAGTACATATATGTTGTGAAAGTATATATACTGCTTTTTGATTTGATTATGTAATTTACTGTCTGATGCAAAGCATGCCTGTTGATGTAGTGTTCGTTCCTGTACACAATCACATATCAAGGGGTCTTTCATGAGATTTAGTGTTTTTGAGCTTTGACCCTGTTTTGTGTTTTATTGTCATCACTATATTTTTTTTGGTAATAGTTTCAATCTTTATTTGAGTACCAAGAAAAACCTCTCTCTCTCTCTCTCTCTCAGGTCAATCTATCAATGACTCCTTCTAGCTAAAAGCATGTTTAAAGTCATGATCAGCTTTGGTTTATATCTAACTGTAATTAACATTTTGTTGCAGTCATTTTTTTAATTTTATTTTAATGCTCTTGAACCAAGAATTAATCAAATATTAATTGCATATGTACGAGGAAATGTATTTTACTTACACAGTGTTGCTTTATTGTATCAAGCCTATATCATTTATCCATAATTCCATCTTCATGCTTTAGCGGGTCATACTGTTAGGAGTTTAAAAGGTTTGAGATTCCATACTTTCTTACATTTGTAAAACTGCCCTATTTCAGACAAAGGTAAGGTCAGAGATGAAAAAGGCCATGCTTCAAGTCACAGTATCAAATCTGTCAAATCTCTTTGGAACTTGATTACAGACTTCTTAGGGTACATTTCTCCACCTTTTTGTCATATTTCATATCCATCATTTGGGAAATTGGTCTTTGCAGTAATGTTTTATTATGTGAAGCAAGAAGCCAACATATTAGAAGTTAACAATGCAAGAAGATATACTGAAGCATATATTACATCCATGGGTAATTGTGATCTAAATATAAGATGATGACTTTTGACTGGCTCCCTATATTCCTCTTTTCTTCTGTTGTTGATAAGTTTCTTTCTTTATTCATTCAACTCTCTCTATCATCACGCAAAGTATTCATCCTGTGTAAATTGCTTCCCATCAAATAGCATCGGAAACTTCATAAGAGAAGAGGGAAAGAACGGAGCATGCTAGTTTTAGTGCCCATGCATGAATGTCCATTAAACATGCTTGAGTATGCATTTTGAAATCAGTTCTCCATTTGGTGGTCAAGGTTCATGTGGCTATGTATTAGATACCAGCCAGATATTCAGTGCAAAATGTCTGGACTTGAACAGTTAATGGAGAAATTTATTGAAACACTCGATAAGGCATGATAAACTGGGGCATCAATCAATCCGTCATTTTTTCTCCCTATTTTCTAACAATAATATGATGTCTTTTTAATAAGATGCATTTTTTTATTCTTGGCTTTGCTCGTTCCACCTGCCTATCTTTCATGACTAGTGTAGGTAATGAGGCATGGGACTTATGTATTTCATGATGATCATTAAAACATTAGAGGCCATTCTGTATATCAGACTCTCACTAAATTCTCCAGGGAACAAATGTTCTGATTTATACAGTAAACATGATTATCCTAGTCACTATCTTATAATCACCTTCCTTAAATAAAGGCTGGTTTTGCAGGCTAAAACAATCTCAGGAAGGTTTTGCATAAGTTACTGTAGACACACTGCATTTGTTGTGGAAGTCTACGAAGCCAGATTTGTCCCTGACATGGTCACTGATGGCTGTTTTTATTGTAACCTGGCTTTTTTTTCCATCAAACGAAAGATTGATGAGTGCACATTATTACAATGGAGAAACTCTTCTACTTAATGTCTGCAGAACATAAAAGAACAACCTTGAAAGATTTTGGAGCTTAGCTAAGTTTTGTAGAGATTTGGTTGGTTGTGTTCTCTGCCCGCATCTGGAATAGTGGAATGAGACTGGATGTGTATCATTTTAATCCTAAGCATGATTCTAGTCCCCATCATCAAGGCCTGAACTGAAAGTGATCGAAGGAAGTTACTGCCACATTCTACTTGTGCCTATCCAGTTCCAAGAGCAACAGAAGAATATAGGAAAGGAGAGACACTATCCATATGTGTTTTTGGCTTGGTTCTATGTGCCGCAAACATTTTGGTTTCTGAGGACAGTAGTAATTGACTGCTTTGCAAATTAAATATGGTGTGAGCAAATACCATCTCTGTTTTCTTCTTTGAAGTTGAAGAGGTTTGGTTTCAATTGGTGTTAACAATTGCCTTGAAATCTCATTTGCTTTTTTTCATTTTATTTATTTATTTTCTCATGTTTATTTTCAGGGGGTCCTTGACTTGAAAAAGCTAAAAGTTTTGACTTGCAGCGGTATTCTACAAAACTCTAAAAATAATATACACTATATCTCAAAACCTAGGAAAAAAATGTTGAATCACAATATATTTTTTTCGTACTTCTGTATAATCTAGAAAATCTCTTAATATTGGTTTCCAATTCCAATATTGGCTATGTTGATATTTCATTTTATGTATTTATTAGTTGATTGGATACAACAATCATTCTCCTGTTTCTTGTTCTCGCTATAATCCACTTCAACTAAGTCTAAAGGCTCAATAAAACCAAGTAGTTGAGGTTGGTCGGTTTGAATATATATTTATATATATACACACACACACACAGTGGTTTTAGAAGTTTAGAAAAATTATCATCATTGATCTGCCATTAATAACTAATTATTATGAGAGAAAATATTCCTAAATTACACAAAATCAAACGTTTAAATCTTCCATTTTCTTAGAAAAAGAAATCCTAATGTATCTCATTTGCAATTACACTTTTTTTTTAACTTCTTCAATTAAGGTTCAAATTTGAGATTTTATAATTCTATAATTAGAATTACTAAACTTAAAACTCATTGATTCTCTAATTTAATGACAGAGTTTGATTCACAATCAATTGCAATGTCTTTATAGATTTTTTATCCTTTAATATGAAAGTTAATGATTTCTTGGCACCTTCATTAGGTTAATACGTAATTAAAAGAAAAACAAATGATACTAATTAATAAAATAAAAAAGAATCAAATAGAAAGTTCAAATTCATTATACCTACTCCTTAAGGAAACTTAAAATCAATTCATGGTAGGAGTTGGAAGCCTCCCTCAATTTTCCTCAACTTCACTTGGGAAAAATTAAGAATAAAGAGACTTGAGGAAGCCACACCCAAATTCAAACCCTCCAAGCCAAAATGTCCTCTCCATGTTACCAAATCAGGTTCAATCATTTTAAGATCTTCGATTGTTAGATTTGATCGGGTGAGCATATTATTTTCTTTTAATTTGATCTAAATTCTATCGAATTAAGAGTTTAAAAAAATTGATATTCAATTTTAACAAATTGATTATCTCCGCTTTCTAAATATATTTCAGAATATAATTTAATATTTATATAATATATTATCTAATGAAATAAAAGACAATAGTAAACTTTTACTTTATAATATTATTCCTATTTAAATTGCAAACGATGATGAGAAAAAATCTTTATTTAAAGCACAATTTCATAGCATAACATTCATTAATGTTCCACATCTAGTTAGCATATAATAAATATAAATTTCTTTTCGAATAACAAATTGAACAATAAAAGAATTTTGAACATATACATATTAAATATTATGATTCTAACATATAATGATTTTCTAATAGTAATATTTTAAAGTTGATTGAGAACTTTTTAATAATATGAAAATATTTTGTAAAAAAATAAATAAGACCAAAATTATAAAAAATATACAAATGAAAATAAAAATATAATAATTTTACAAACACTAACTATATAAGAATAATGATTTTAGGTAGATAATATTCCTTTTAAACTAAATATAGATGGAGTACTTCTTGACAATTATTCATGAGAAGAATACATTTACAACAATTTTATAGTTAATTTTAGAGTTATATATATATATATACACATCAAAATTTTTTAAGAATTTTGATCAACTTCGATACAATCGAATTAATTATTCTTTATTTTTGCAATCAAATTTTCAAATTTAAATTAGATAATAGGATTTTTGAATTTATTTGTCCAACCCAACGATTTAGTATGGAAACGTTAAAATCCTGGGTTGTGTTCCAACCATCATCATCAGCCTTTCGAAATAGGCATTCCGATCCATATGGAGTGTGTAAAAATTCATTCTCTGCTTTGTGTATAACTTTTAAGTTTTGGTTAAATCAATTTAAGCAATTTTATAAATATAAATTCTTGATTTTCAATTCAAATATGGCCTAAAATGCATGCCTCGAGAACTAAAATGCCATATAAAAAATTTTAAAATTCAGCTTGATTTTTATTATGATTGAAGCAAAACAAAAAAAAAAAAAATCACGGATCAAATATTGAATTGAGATTGAATCAAAGTGTAATTTAACTAATAATTTAATATTATTATATTATATTAAATATATAAATTTTATACATATATGATTTTAATAATAAATATGAAATATTTATAAATAAATTTTTTTAAATAGAAATTTTTAACCATATATAATCATTGCAAAATATAAAATAAATATTTTAATTATTTTAAAAAATTATAAACATTATTTTATTATATTAGAAGATTATATATTATAAAATAATATTACACCATTCAATATCAATATAATAATTTGAATAAATCATTTTATTTTTATAATAATTTATTATTTTAAAAATTTATAAAATTGTATCATGATCGATTTTCTATAACAATTTATTATTTTTAAAATTTAAAATATTGTATAATAAAATTACAATAAATATATTTTAAAAAATAAAATAAATAGAATTATTATATTATTATTTATGATAATTTCATAAATATAAATTTTTAAAAGTTAACCTAAAAAATTTAAGAAAAAACTTGGATCAACTTAGTTAAAATTGCTAAATTGATCTAGTTTTAATCAAATTTTTTCTATTTCGAATTTTGAGATCGACTTAGACCAATCAAGGGTTCAATTTCTCGATCCAACTGGCTAGATTGAATTTGAAAATATTCGTAATAAATATATTATTGTTATTGCCAAAAAAGTATTTAAAAAGTGAATTTGTAATTTTTAAAAAACTTTATTCTAAGTTACTTATAGCTTTAAGTCCTAATTTACTAATAGATTTAAGTTCAAAATTGAATTGAAATTGGAATCATTATTTTCAAAATAGAGGAAGTGAAATTGAACATATGGAGAACGGTTCTAAGAAGTCACGGATGTTAGTTCCAATTTTAATTCCAACCCAAGTCAGAAAAAAGTTAATATTTCTGTTTGAAATACAATCAGTTATTTTATTTTTTTTTCAATTTTTTTTAGTATTAAGGAAGAGAGATTGTATTAATGAGATTCAAATTCTGATATTCACTTCCAAATAGTCTCGTCTTATCATTAGACTAAGGCACTATTTTTTTTTTCTCATTTTTAAGTCACTAAGTTTCTAAATAATGGATTATTCTCCAAAAAAAAAAAAGTTTCCAAATAATGGACAAGAATCTAAGTAAATTAAATTGAATATCGTTTAATTAACTTACTAATATAAAAATTCATTTTTTAAAAGGTCAAATAATTGGATATCAAAGATTATTCGGCTGAGGAAAAAATGGAGATTATGGAGTAATAACAAAAATTGAGAATTGAGAGTATAGATTAAAAATATCAATTAAAATAAATTTAAAATATCCGTTGAAGACGAGATTGTAAAAGTGAGTAAAGAATCACTAGGATAAGATAAAGAAAAGAAGATAATTCTTTTTAAAATTATCTTCCAATTTTAAAAATATATCTATTAAAAATTTTGAATGTAATTCTCGGGAAAAGAAAGAAGAAAAGAAGTTTTGCATCACAATGGGATTTTTTGTATTTATCCTGTGACGAGTGACATTTTTTTAAGGCAAAATAGGATACCACAAGCTTAAAAAAGACAAACAAATGTCATGTTAGATAATGGAAGGTCCATCTCTGCTTCTTTTTCTTTCATTTTCTCACCTTTTTCTTTTCAACGAGGAAAATAATATTACATATATATGATAAGGAAATTGGAAATTCCCGAGGCTTTGGATGCCAACGAAGTTATGGCAATCCATATCAGGACCACATCAGAATTTGCTGCTTTTTACAGCCTACCCTCCCCCCATTAACATGCAAGAGTTAGGTCCACCACCAAAAAGCTTTCTTACCTTTCCATCACATGCACCGTTTTTTTAATAATCATGAAATATCTACACCAAAGGTACCTGGCTGGTATCACCAGCAACTAGGATTTTGAATTCAAAATTAACTTGAGTTAGGAAGAGCATTAAGTTAGTAAAGGGATCCATCTTTTAGTCTTTTTTACATGGGAAACTCACATCTATATCTTACCTTCTTGTAACAAAGAGACTCCATAGATCACAGATGATAGAAGAAACATTACAACCAACAATTCCAAAGCAACTAAAACATCTCCATCTAAACAGATGAAAAGTTGCAGCGAAAGCAAAAGCAAATATAATAATTACAACCACCATCTTCCACCCAACAAGAACAAATAGATCATATATCCTCCCCAAAGTATCAAAGAAAAAAAAAATAAAGAAACTAGTGCAAAAGGGAAAAGAAAAAATGACAGTTGGCTCCTAATTAAAGGTGA
Source organism: Omphalea diandra (assembly GCA_949677035.1). Lineage (NCBI taxonomy): Eukaryota > Viridiplantae > Streptophyta > Magnoliopsida > Malpighiales > Euphorbiaceae > Omphalea > Omphalea diandra. The sequence continues at coordinate 12,271 of CATIWR010020844.1, read as the reverse complement.
CGACCAGATCAAACATATAACAAAGGACAAGATTAAACATGATAATTAATGGGGATAAACAAGGCAATGAAGATTCTTTTACAATCCATTCAGTGGTATGGCCAGCTCACCGAGAAGAGTTATCATCCACGTCGACTACATCCCGGTGTTGATCTTGATCTGCCCGTAGACTAGATCGACATAGCTCCTCAATACGGCTGGTTACTTCAGTCATTGATGGACGATTATCAGGGTATTGTGCTGCACAATCTATTCCAAGCTGCAAGAGCTGAACCATCTCTTCTTCAATGTTCTGATACCTGAGGAGCTCAAGATCGAACACCTCGGAAGTCCACTCCTCTCGAACTATGGACTGAACCCATCTGGGAAGGTCAACACCTTCTTCATTCAAAAGGGCATGGGTGGGGGGCTTTCCAGTTAGCAGCTCCAATAGTAATACACCAAAGCTATAAACATCAGCTTTCTGAGAAACTCTGCGAGGGTCAGTCACCTCTGGTGCTCGGTAGCCAGAAACTCTGTTAGGGGTGGAGGAAGGGCCAACAAGGTGAGCAAGTCCAAAATCAGATACTCGGGCTTCATAGGATTTAGTGAGAAGGATATTGGATGATTTAATGTTTCCATGAGAGGCATTGGGACCCTGCAAGTGTAGGTACTGGATGCCACGGGCAGCTCCAAGGGCAATGGTAGATCGAATTTCCCAGTTCAATGGAGTCCTACCAGCACCCTTGTTCCCTGTGTTAAACGTTGCAAGAAGAGACACTGGTGAAAATAAAGATAATGAAACAAAACATGCTACATATATTCTTCATGGAGATTGACTTAAGGTTCATAGCCTTTTCATATCATCTGGTTATACTAATTCTTTGAAGAGAAAGTCAACCGAAATTGCTGATAGAAAGAAACTACAGAAACCAAAGCAAAAGCAAAGAGTTAAAACAAAACATGATTAGGTTACAGAATTGTGGCAAAGAAGACAATGCAAACTATATTAAAATAGATCATAGCAAAAAACCAACTAGATAATTCCACCTGAGGGGAATGATTGTAAGCACCTATTATTGAGTATAAGTAAATTTCAAACACGAAACGACAAAACGCATTGACTTCTATTCATTCAGCAGCACACCCAGAATATGGTAAAAAAAACATTAGAAGGCAATACCTATATGCGCACAAAACAAACAAGTAGATCCACAGCCACCTTGTGTGAGCTAAAGTATGCACAGTAGAATAACAAAATCCTTTGAGCATAGTTCAAAAGTAAATGTCAGATACCAAATCCGACTGAGTCCATCATTACCAGTGAAAATAGATAGAAAACAGTTTAAACCGGAAAAAAAAAGGTAATTATATTAAAAAATTATGACCGTGTCTATTACTACAATCATTCACCAGACCAGAAAGCTGAAAATCATAAGCAACGAAAAGGCAAAAACTGTGACATACTCACCATGCAAGAGTGCAGACAAGCTTCCCATCGGCATGTAATCATAAACAAGAAGCTTCTCATCCCTGCTATAATAGTAAGCTCTTAGAGGGACCAGATTTTCATGATCTATGGCTCCCACCATCTCAATCTTCTCCTTGAATTCTCTCTCCGAAATCGTAACATCCTTCAACCTTTTCACAGCCACCACAGTTCCCACCTCCAACACGGCCTTATATGCAGTCCCGAATGTCCCTTTCCCCAAAACCTCTGCCGAGGCTCTCAACAAGTCCTCCAAGTCAAACACCCTCGAAGCCTTACCAAAGAAGGCTAGCCTTTTAGCCCCAGCTCCGTTGGCTTCCCCTCCTCCTCCTTTTCCGCTCCCCACCATTGCTGCTGCTGCTGCAGCGGCCACCGAGTACCCATTCCCATTCCCGTACCCACCACTACCATTCTCTACCTCCCCAACAGGCTTCTCTCCTGGAATTGCCAGTTCTTGCTGCTTAATAGACGCAATGTCAATCGATCTTGACTTCTTCCTACTCTTCTTTCGGCACAAAAACATCAAAATGAGAACAATCAAGAAGAAGCCAACGATAGATCCAATCACAATACCCGCAATAGCACCCCCAGACAACTTCTTCTTTCTTTTACCAGCATTCCCACCTTCATCAGTGGGTGTACTGGGAGGCACCGCAGTACCATTTACAGCATTGGCGCATGCATCGTCAAGAGGTTTCCCACAAAGTGAATTACCCAGAAACGAGCTAGAGTCAAAAGCCTGAAATCTTTCAGGAATAGAGCCATTCAACAGATTATTTGAAACATTGAATTGCTCCAACTTATCCAACTTCAAATCCGGAATGGACCCAGATAACCTATTGTTCTCGAGGTACAGCGTCCTTAATCTGGTGAAATTCCCAAACCCAGCAGAGATCTCATCAGTAAAATTGTTCTCGCCAAGATTAAGACGTACAAGATCACGCAAAGTAAACAGAAACTCCGGGATCTCGCCGGAGAACAAATTTCCTTGCAAGTAGAGGTTCCTAAGATTGGAACAAGCAGCGAGATCTGAAGGTAGTTGACCACTAAGAGCATTGAGGCGGAGACTGAGAGTACGGAGTTGAGTGAGGTTAGAGAAAATGCCGGTTGGTAGTTGGCCGCTGAGTGCTACTCCGGGGAGGCGGAGGACAGTAACACGGTTACCTTCACAACTAACACCAGCCCAAGAGCAAGGAGTGGACTGGGTTATATTCCAGAAAAGGGTACGGCCACCGATGGAGGAGCGGAGGGAAATGAGGGCAGCACGGTCGGCGGAGAGATCTAGTTCAGAAAAAGGAAGAGAGATTAAGACAAAAAAGAAGAGAAAGAGAAGATTTTGGGTGAACATTGCTGGAGATAGAGAGACGAGAAAGGATTGGACAATACTAAAAAGAGGTTTCTACCAATATTGGAGGTTAGGAAAGAGGCATTGCGTTGTCCGAAGACAGACAACAACTGCAACTACAACTAGAAAACAAAGTATGTGTACTGTGTGAATTTAGAAGACAGCGAAAAAAAGGAAAAAAAAAAGGTGTACATGAGAGAGAGAGAGAGAGAGAGGGAGAGAGCGAGAGGAACGAACATGCTTCGGGACTGTAATAATAATGGCTTAAAGAGAAGAAAATATTTTATATTATAATCAAGTTTTAAAATCCGCCAGCTCTTTAGCCTCTGACTGAAACAGAAAGAAATCACGGCCTAGAGATTAGAGATTGAGTTAGGGTTAAATCAGAATCGAACTAGAGTATAACTAAATTTGATCATTTAATATTATATATTATATTAAAAATATTATATATATATGAATTTAGTAATAAATATGAAAATTTTTTAAAATAAAATTTTTTATTTTATATAATAATTGAAAAATATAAAATTAATATTTTAACTATTTAAAAATATAATAATTGTTTTATTATATCAAAGATTATCTATTATAAAATGATTGAAATAATATCAATTTAAGAATAACATAATAATTTTAATAAATCACTTTTAATTTTTTATAATAATTATTTATTTTTTAAAACTTATAAAATTATTTTATGATCAAACTTTTATACTAAATGTATTACTTTCAACTCACAAAGTTATACTTTAAAATTATAATAAATTTATTTAAAAATAAAATAAAGTAATTATTATAAATATTATTCATGATAATTTAACAAAATATAATCTTAAAATTTTTAAAACCAATCTTAAAAGTATAAAAAAAAAAAAGAAAGATAAATCTAGATCAGCCGAATTGTATAGTTTTTACCGAGTCAAGCGAATTTGGACTGAATTTTGTTTATTCTAAAGCTATATTTCAGAGTTTTCTATCTCAACCTGTTGGACCAGTCTATATTTGAAAATATTGATTATAATTATGCTCAAGCCTTTTAAAATAAATATTTTTATTTTAAATTAATTACTATTTATTATTATTATGCATGTTATAAAAGTATTTATCGAATTTATATAAATTGAAATTTTGAATAAAAAATAATTTTTAAAAAATTTAGTTAAAATTTTATCATCAATCAGAATATTAATCTTTTTTTTATGATATTTTCATTTTTAAAAATTAAGCTGATTGTCAGTTCTATAGTTAAAAAATAAAGCAAATTTAATAATTATTTTAATGAATAGTATAAACTTCATACCTTTAATTTTAGAATTGGATATAATTTATAAAAGCTTAGTTTATTTTTTATGAAAATATCTATTTTTAAAGATTTGAGTATAATTGTTAAAAAAAAAAAATAGTGTAATTTTTTTTGTTAACATTTTTTTTATTTTATCTGAAGTAAGGTGTTTCACTTCTAATAGAAAATGTCTGACATTCGTGATTGAATGTAAAATTATTATAGATTAAAATTTAGCTCAAATATTAGATATTGAAGTATAATGAGGATTTTATGATTTTATAAATACAGAATAGTTTGCATAATCATGTGAAATTATTCAAAATATTTGAGATTTAAGTGTATTAACAAATCAGAGAAATTAAAATAATTAATTTTGAACTATAGATAATAATGTAATATCATATTCAATTTTGGAACAAAATTCTAATAATTTTGAATTATTTGTGTATGTGACGTGACCATTAACACTCATTGCTTTATATAATTAACTAAAGGAAAATTTTGGAAAATATTAGAAAAAAAATTGTCTTTAGCAGACGTAGAGAGACCAAATTAATTAGATGTTTTATTTTTATTTGTGTGATGCATTCTAATTTTTGAATATATGATCCTTTGCCAATATATTATATCTGACAAAAAAAAATGGAGGACTGCTAGGGTTTGAGTTAGTGTGAAAGTGGAGTAATAGAAAGAAAATCCTAGCTCTTTATTTATCGTGAAAATCTACCAATGGCCAGGATCAGTTTACTGTTTACTTTTTTGCTTTTTCTTTTTTCTAAAAGAAATAAAAATAAAATGGAAATATTAATATAAAATTATCACTTTTCTTTTCGTATTTTAGATTTTTTTATTTTTTTATTTGTAAAAATGCCAGAATAGCTGTAATTAAAGGTGCAAGCAAACAGATATTGTCAGTGAACCATTCACAAATAAGTTCGATAAAAAGCTCATTTATATTTATTTTAAAATTAATGAATGAGTTTACATAAAAAAATTTAAAGTTTGATTGATAAATGAATTAACATAAATATATATAAACTCAACTTTTTATTATTCATAAATATGTCATAATATTTATGAAACAATTCACTGTAGAGCTCATCTAAAGATCATTGAGCTCATCTAAAGATCATTTATATTCATTTATATATAATAATAATTTGTAATGAACTAATTTTAGACATTGAAAATCAATAGTTTTGAAAATAAATAATGATCAAATTTTAATTTTATGCTGTAACATACCATTGAATTTTCATCATCATTAGTTCATAGACATAAAATAAAACTAATATATATATATATATATATATATATATATATATATATATATATATATATAACTTATCACCAAATTTAAAATAAAATTATGATTTATATCTATAATATTGTGAAGTTATAAATAAAAAAATTTAATAAATAAAGTAACTTGGTAAAAGAAAAAAAATGAAGAACATGAAAACTTTGTCTCATATTGTTCACTAGTTTGAGAAGAGACTATTCTTTGTATAAAAAGAAGTTTCATTTCTTATATTTCATTCAATGATGGTTAAGTGTTTACCTATAAAATTACAATTGTGGATTTTTTTTTTATGATATTATTTATATATTAATTAATATGACTCAGAAATTATAAATTTTTTTATAAATAAGTTAAATTTTTATTCGTAGTTGATAAGAAGCTCAAGATCAGTAAAAATTTATCAAATTTGACCAAATTCAGGTTTAAACATAGGATATTAGAACTCGATTCAAGTTTGATTACATAATAGTCGAGTAAATATGAATATTAAAGAACTCGATATGGCTTGGCTATGTTCGTCTATACCCCTAGCTTTTTTTGCTGCAGTTTCTTTTAGTCTTTTTTTTTTTTTTTGTCTTTTTTTTTTATTCATATACAAAAAAGTAAATTTTGCATGAAAACAAAAAAGAAAGGCTAATTTTTTAGACTATTGTCATGTTGAATATTAAAGCTAAACAATAGAAGCTTTTACTATATGGAATCCACATGTTAAATCGCATATTGAAAAAATTTGATACTTAGATTATTATTATTATTATTATTATTATTATTATTATTATTATTATTATTATTATTATTATTATTATTATTATTATTATATATATATTTGGGTGTGCATGCATGCATGTGTGTTAGGAGGAGGAGGTAATGTTTCAATAGTTTCTACAATTTTTACTCATCTATGGTTATTGCACTTTCAACTTTTAGATTAAAAATTTAATAGTTCTGCTCATTATAATTTGCAATTAATGTTTACACCGAAAATTATAAGTATTTATTATTCAATTATAAAAATAGTAACTATTTATAAAGATGTAATTATTGAAAAGTGAAAATAAACAATTAATGCTATCTATAAATGGTAATTTTGCTCTTAATCAATACATGTGTTTCCAATAAAAATTTAAATTTTTTAAAGTTTATTTTAATTTTTCATCAATCTCACAATAAATGCATCTTAATAAATAACATATATTTGTCTCTATTGACACACACACACACACACGTATAGAGAGAGATATGTTATTTATTGAGATACATTTATTGTGAGATTGATGAAAAGACTAAAATATGTTTTTAAAAACATTTAAATTTATATTGAAAACTCATGCGTTGATTAAGGATAAAATTACTATTTATAGATAATATTAATTATTTATTTTCACATGAAATGCATTTATTACACATCAACTTGATATATATGCATATCTATACATGTGTGTTTGTATGTGTGTGTGTTTGAGTTCATGTGCCTGCATATATGCGGGCACAAAACTAGTAAAGAGCCAGAATAAGGATCCTACATTTAGCAAGAGTTGCAAAGACTTTTATAATGAGAAATTCTTAAAGGATTCTAATCTCAAAGTTCATAGCATTGCAAACCAGCTCAAGTTATGCGCAATCAAGTTCAAAACTTCTTCTACCTTTGAAAAGAGAGTTTAAGATATAAAAGCTTCACTTTGAAAAAAATCTACTCCAAATCGAATAACCACAAGCTTTAACATCTTAGATTTATTCTAGTGGTGTAAAATAGGAGATTTGGATAGTTTTTACCGTCCTAACAACTCTTGAACGCCTAGATGTCACTAGAGGTGGGTTTTCCATCTGTTGAAAAATAATTAAGCCATGGAATTCCCCTTAAAAAATTCTACGATGCAATGATGCAACTTGAATATAACAAATAAAATCTTTTTATGTATCATCACATCTCTCTAGGCAACTCTTAAAGACAATAAAACTATTTATATTTTTACTCTACCCAATGCAAAAAATTGCTAAGACATGCATGAATACTAACTTTGGAGAGCCTTAATCAAAAGTTATGAGCCACAATTTCTAGCATCTTAGACAAATTTTAAGGGTAACTAAATGATGATGTAGTCTCTCATGGCCCTCTAACTAAATTCCAAAAGTATAGTTATCTTATTGGAGGGAACCCGTTTATAAAGCTTATGTGAAAAAAAGGATTCACGATCATAAAAGATGCATTTTTCAAAGTTAGAATTTGCATTTATGACTTGCACACTAGTAGTGTAAGATATTAAATATGTACAATGTGAAATTGTTATGCAAAATCTCATAAGGGCATAGATCGTGACAAGTAATACAGTAGTAAGCAGAGGATCATTTCTGTTTGGGCATGAGTTCAACTATTAAAATTATTAAATTATAGTATTATTTAAAAGATTAAAATTAAGTATTCCAAATTGACTATTCATATTAAATTACTCAAACTAATTAACTTTCACTTGCAAAAGAGAAATTGAAAAAAGATAAACCTTTTAGATTTCAGAGTTCAGCATATTAAACTTCTATAGTTATTTAATTGATATGTATTGATTATATATAAATTAATTCTTGAAGATTGATTAACCTAAATGATTTAATGTATTTTCTAAGCTATACTTTGTATATTCCTATTAAATTTACTTGTATTTGTATGATCATAAAAGATTTAAAAGAAACCTCTTAAATTTTATGGTTAACTTTTTAAAAATGTCAAAGAAATATATTTATTTCTAAGTCATAATGATTGTGGATTTAACAATTATTCAATTAAAATTAAACTTTTACTTCGCTACTTTGCACAATGTCTTAAACATGCAAATATATAAGCTTTTAATAAATGCAAGGAATTTAAGCACACAATTGTTAAATTAAGATATTCACCATAAATCAAAATTAGAAATCAATTGATAATTATAATAAGTTAATGATATAAACCTATCACTAAAAAAAAAATAGCTACTCATATATAGGATTAAAGAATAAATAAGAAACAATTGCATATTACATTGTAATAACAAAAAAGAGTTAATAAAAAAGATATTAGAAAAAATTATCTCTAGAAACTCTTATTTTACTAGAAAATCCTCTCTAGTAAAAGATCTTCAAGTAGCCTTCAATCTTCAATAATTGTGTACTTATCCTTATTGAACAAGTTTAATGCTCAACAATATAATTTGAGGTTGTTCTTCCTAAAAAGGATTGAAAATGATTTACTCATAGGAGTTAGGAGTGAGTTCAAATTTAAATAAGAAGAAATAAAAAGTTATCCATACATATGAATAGCCTAAGATTTAGGTGATACGATTCACATGGCCTAAAATGCAAGTGGTATAACCCTACACTGTTTGAGATGTAGGTGGTGTTCCTGCTTTCAATTTCTTTATAGTAGAGCTTTCATCAATTATAGCAACTTTGCATGATTATATTCAAGCCATGTGACATGTATTCTATAAATTTTTCTTCATCTTTCTTCATAATATCTCCCAAATTGCCTTGGCTTCTTAATTAAATCTTCAAAGCAATTTCAAAACTCCTTAAAATTGATCTTTTCCTTATTTTCTTAATAAGAAATATAAATAACACTAAATTAGCTCTAAACTAAAGATCAATTGCTTATATTAATAGTTATATTTAAAGTTTTATCACCAAAATAATGTGCATGAAATACACATATCAAATGTACAACATCTCTAATAAAAACTTTATGAAAATACAATGTTTTATAAAGTGATGACATTTTGAAGCTTTTAAGCAGAGTTCAATCTCAAATTTCTCCATCACCAACACTCCATTAAGAATCTCAATCATGATGGATTACTTTTCCTAGTTAAGATATTGAGTTTTGAAGATGACTTCATTTCTAAAATCTCTCTCTTTAAAGGTTAGATCCCTGGTTTCTATACAAAGAGATAATGCACAAACTTTGCTCTTTAAAGGGAAAAACAAGATTTTATAACTTTATCAATGGTGAAACTTCTCCCAAATCATTCTTCACATGAGAGGTCTAAATGATGAAACCTCAAAGAAGAGGTTGAAAGCTCTCCAAAACCCAAAATGTGTTGAGAGAACTAATTTAGTCACCATAAGATGAATGTGATAGGTAAGCTTTAGCATAACCTAAAAATGGTTATTCATCAGAAAAACACCCCAAAATTTGTCTTCATCGTAAAGAAGCTACAATGAAGATTTTAAGACAAGTAAAGCAAGATAAGATATAATGCATATTCTCAGCTTTGAAAACCTCAAAAGGAAGGGAACCTAAAGTAGTCCCTTTATATTAGGTTGGTCTTTCTACTTTCACCTATGATCTTCTAAACACTTGATCATGACCAAAATCTAAAAGTCAAATTAATATTGTGCATTAGGTAGGTCTAAAACCACCAAAAGCCATAGTAAGTTGAAATCTTGCAAAATTTATCTTATCTCATCTTATCTATATTTCTTGTTATATCTCACTTAAGACATCCAGAGTCTTTAAAAAATGTATGGAAACTCTTTCATAGTCATCCTTTTCTACTAACCTAACCAACCTTATAGGAACTTATAATCAATAGCGTAATTTTTAACTTGTCATACATTTTATAGATATTTACCACATATAAACATATAATTATATGTTTAGGCTATTAATGAGTTTGGCTATCTAACCATCCTTTAATGTCACACCAAACTAACTCTTTAAAAGGAAGTGCTAAAACCCAAATGTTAAGGACACTTCATTTGGCTAAGATAAAGGAAGAAGTCAAAGCTTCCTTAATACACCCCATCGTAACTCTTCTCACACTCATATGACAAAGACATGTTTAACTCTCCTTAACATCAGGTGTTTCTCATTAAAGTTAAGGTCATGATATGGCAAAATAAGAAGGAATAATATTTTAGCTTAATGACACATTCCATTTATTATCATTCCCCTAGTAACCCTCCCTCACTAAAAAAGAAGGAATATGTTTAGCATAATAAAGGAATATGCATATGTTCCCAAATATCATCATAAGAATTTGTGCCAAGTATCTAATAAAATGTGATGGGTGTTATTTTGATTTTCGCCTAAATAGCCACATCTAAGAAGAAGAAAGGGATTCCCAATAATATAATAACACAACTCTATAAGTGGGATTATCATCTCACTCCAAGCAATTAAAACTATTACACTTTTATAGGTATAAACCTATAAGAGTATAAGACTAACCATAGGAGCTAACACTAGAGAATAAATGCAATTGCCACTGATTTGGGTGTCAGTCAAATTCCTATGGAAAAGATCAACTTTTGCATTATCTTTTCATAGTCGATTTTAGAAATTGGATATGCTCTAAGGAAAATATTAAGTACTCTAGTTCACCTGACTCTTGGGTTAACCTTCACTCAATCATTTTTTTTTATGAACTATAATTATTTTTGTCTAAACATACAATATGTAATTTGACAATTTATATATTATTCATGAATAATATGAAAACATGGCAATGATATGTCGATAATGTAAAAATATGAAAAATAAGTAATTAAGGTTATAGTCCTTTTAAGAAGGGAAAATTATATAAATTCATTTGAATGAGAAAAGTAATTAATTGCAAAGAAACAAAACAAACGCACAAAAAAAAATCATTATAACAAAATCTGCAACCTTAACCACTTATGAATATAATCGTACAAGTATATCATATAGCTATATGTGAATCTTCCTATAAGAATCTCCACAAATGCAATCATAATCACAACTAAAAATCAATAAGAAATAATAAATCAATAATAAAATATTTTGATCATATACAAATCATGCAAGTATGCATAAATCAAATCAAATACACCAATTTATTTAACAACACATGATTTGAACATTTGATTTCATGTTGATGTTATTAGCACAAGGAATGCATAAAGAACATTGTTAAAAGCTTGAATGTAATTAACATAATTTTTTTTTTTAAAAAAAAAAGACTTACATATGCTAAAGAAGGCAAGGGAGACAAGGTTGTAACCTCTTGAGGCATCGTATCCATATGAGTAAGGTTTCATACCAATATGGAGATAGCATACTCATATAGATGTAACACATACCCATATGAGTATGACACATGTAGCCAAGGTTGTCAAAATCGAGATTTTACCTTGAAATCCAAATCGTAAAATCGGATCGTAAAATCGTAATATTTTACAACATAATAAAATATCCTTTTAAAATATAATTATACATATATAAAAATATAAATAAGATATTTTTTAAGAAAATCATAAGATAATACATTCATAAAATGATTAAAGTTCATATCTCATATCATAATATTAAATACCTAAAAGAAATTAATTCAAATGCATTACAAATTTAAGTTAACAATACAAAACATACAAATAAATAATACATGAAATAAAATATAGCATTTAAAAAAAGTCATCAACACTCTTGTTCAAGTCATTCCCTTCATCTTCCGTTGTATCAACATCATTGTCATTTTCATCTATATCATCTTCAAATTCATTGCCATCAAATTGTTATTGATCCCAAACACAAAAGCATCAAATTGTTATTGATCCCAAACACAAAAGCATCCCCCAGAACTTTTCTTCAACTTTGGAGTTACATTACAACACCACCCTTCTATCATCTCCCCAATTGAATACAAAAGAATCCAATTAATCCTAATGCAGGAAAAAATCATGGGCCTAAAGACCTGAAGCCACACTGTAATAACAAATAAAAAATTAACATTCTCCTTCAGTTTTTTAACACAAAATTGACCTACTGATAACCTCAAATCCTCTCAATGAATTTACCTATACCTAAAAAAAACAGTTATAGGACATTGCAAAAGAATGTCATCTCAATGGGGCTCCAGTTCCCAAAAAAAAAAAAAC
>CATIWR010020793.1:0-12500 GCA_949677035.1 Omphalea diandra | reverse complement strand
TTTGCTTGGAGTGCTGAAAGGAGATAATTCTTATCGGTAGAATTTTTGTCATTGTGAGGACAACCCGCAATGCAATTTCCACAAGCTAAGCAGCTATTCATCTTTTGAATCTCTGTTGAGTTGGATTGATACTCTTCAATATCAAAATTTAGACTAGGCTTCATTAAGCTGTCAACAGTTTCTGCGGTCTCTCCTTTAGCTATTTGTCCCATTACTTTGGCAATTGGAAACTTGACTGGAACACTCTGTATTCTTCGCATCGCTGCAGCCGAATCTTCACAAATCTCTCAATCTCTTTCCCATTTCTTTGGCCATTTTTTATTCTTTCTAGCACGAACAGGGGTTAGCAGCATGACTCGAGCATTGACTGATGAACCACCACCTAGTCCACAAGCCACCGCAGCCAGAGAGTCGTCTTCTTCGTATATCTATTACATCAAGTCAGTCAACAAAAAACCACGTAAAAACGCTCTGGTTGAGATTTCAAGTCCACGTGATGATATTCACACTGACTTGACTGTGTTTTTGTGTGTACATATGCAAGATGGTGTAATTAGTTTCCAAATCTCTTTTAATTAGTCTGGTTACTTTTAGAAAGAAAGAAAAATTCAATGTGTGCAGTGCAACAACAATAGAATAGATAAAAGGAGAAACAAAATATAAGAATGAGCTGAAACAGAGCATCTTTTGGGCCAAAACTGACACCCAAATTCCGATTCTCTATCCTCACCGCTGACATGATCTTCAATCCATCAGATGGAAATCCCCAGCTTTCCATCTTTGGCCTTTCTCTATTAAACATACCTTAATCTTTGCCATGGACATCCAACAGGCAGCAATGGAGCCACCATATCCAGAACCTACAACAATAGCATCCTAACCATCTTCTTCCCCATCTCCAATCCGTCCTAAATATGCTTGTGTCTCCATTTCTCCAGAAAAATTAATCCAGGATTAAGTTCTTCCACATCAACTTTTATATCAAGCAAACATAAAATGAACTTGGAATAGATTTCAGTTTCCAATATTCACCTCTAAAATGAAACCAAAATACAGTTTGTCTTTTCTTAAAGAGTGACCACTACTTTCTTGTGTTTCCATCGAACAAATTTATTTTGGATAAAAATCATAAAAAAAAAAGACAAATGTATGTGCTCCTTGTGGGCAATACTGTCTTATATCCTTGTCATTGAATCAAATATTATTCCTGAAGAGAACAAATCCAGATCAATCTCTTGATAAATAAATAATACATCGCACTAGAACTAAGATGGTTTTGCTATAGGCAAGAGTTATTCAATTTCATTTTTATTAACATTGCACTAGAACTAAGATGTCTTTGATATAGACAAGAGCTATTCAATTTCATTTTTCTTAAATTAACCAAGAGATCAAAGAGTAGCTTTTCATATTTTTACATGTCAAGTAACAATAATTCAAACTCTAGCAATTTCAACAGACTTCTGAAGGGCTTGGAGAAGACTTCTCATGATTTTGGGCTCACCAGGAGGTGATTTATCTTTTAAAGGTCCATTTCTTATGGCTCGAAAAATAGGACCCTGAACCACCAGTTGCTGGGAAAACCAAGCAATCAATGTACACTAGGACCTCAGTCTTCCCATCTCCAATTGTAATGAATCCCAACTTAGTTCCACCTGGTATTTTATCTACCTGTTATATTGAAACTTGGATGACATTATGCCATTGAACCATTTTCTAAGTTTTTCTTGCAAAATACATAAAGTTTCATAACAAACAAATAATATCTAGATGAATCCTAACATCTGTACCAAGACACTGAAATAGGTCAATTTGATTAGAATAATCCAAACAGATTATGTGAACAGAAGTCTACATTTCATTTTGTCACGCCATAGAATTTACTTGCAGCTTCAGCACTATTTTCATATATTGAGAGCTAAGGAATATAGGGTTATTTCCAGAGAATACCCTAGAACAAATTTGAGATTGCCACCAAGTGTAACTAGAACTATTCAATTAGACAACAGAATTTACTTCCAGCTTCGGCACTATTTTCGGATATTAAGGACTGAGCCATATAGGGTTACTTATAGAGAATACCTTAGTGCAAATTTGAAGTCACCACCCAATGCGATTGAAACTATTAAATTAGACAATAGCTGTATTCTATTTTGGAAATATTTTCACTTCCTCATTATCCTTCAGAGATGTTTCTGAAAGTTGACTACAATCTAAGAGAGGTGTTAGGCATCCTGATCCCTTGCATGCTGGTTAATCCTCTTTTTGTCACAATTTATTTTATGTCTTGGTCTTATTAATCATTTCCGATTAATTATAAATTAAGTACCAAAAACCATTCACATCCATCTATCAATCAAAAATAAAATGCAAAAACAAAATTATCACAGTCCAACCAAGAATAGAGATACATTTGAAATAAATAAAAAATGTAAGAGAATAAATAATTAAAATAAATTAAAGCTAATAATAAAGCAAATAACAATAAAGGGAATAATTATAAAGCAAGTAATTGAAACTAAAACAAATTCCATACAAAAATTAGGGATTAGTCCAAACAAGCATGGATAAACAATGAACATAATTTGTCAAGAAGATCACCTATTTGTGTAAATCCATAATGATCTACAAGTAACGGTGACAATTTCTAATCCGATTTAAAAAATTAGCTTGAAGCTGCTTGAAAAACTCAACTCAACCCAAAGTTGATTCAACCCAACCCATTAATTTCCCTAAACTAACCTGATCTGCTATTACTCAAATCTAATCCGATTTATATTATTAAAATATTTACTTTTTTAAAAATCAATTAAAGTCAAGAAAATTAGTGAATTGAAATGAACTGATTCAACTAAAACTATATTATTTTCTGATAAAGTTATAAAATTCTAAAAATTACTTTGTTTTACTTAAATTTGAATATTAAAATATTTTTTATTATTTTTCTGATTTTAAATATTTATAAATATTATTGATATATTTTTTTAATTTCTTCAAAGATAATATATTATTTAAAATGGATTAGTTTGACCAATCGAACCAAGTGAATTGAAAATTAGCCAACTAACCAATTCAATGCTTGATCCAATTTTTAAAATATTGGTGCCAGAAAAGATAATAAAATAATGTTTTATCCAATTTTTAAAACATAAAGATCATAAAATAATGTTTTGTCCAATTTTTAAAACATAAAGATCATAAAATAATGTTTTATCCAATTTTTAAAACATAAAGATCATAAAATAATGTTTTGTCGAATTTTTAAAACATAAAGATCATACAATAATGTTTTATCCAATTTTTAAAACATTGGTGCCAGCAAAGATCATAAAATAATGCTTTAGTTCAAATGCTAGAGTCCAAACAAAAGAAGAAAAATCCAAAATTACAAATTTCTCTCATGCAGTGATCGAAAAAATTCTTTCCAGAAAGATTTGGATGATCAGAATTCTTTACCATTACTTTCCTACAAAAAGTTTAATAAGAAAACAAAGAAGATGAGAATATTTATTCAATCTAGCAAGAAGGCTAATTGTCAATTTGCGATGATTGCTCTATTGACAAATCCGCATAAGGACCTGAAAACCTGGCTTTTATATTATGCTAGCAGCAGCTAACAAATTCATGGTCTTAATTGATTTGCTAGTCCATTAATTTAGGGCATGTTTAGTTCAGCTCTTGGAATGGAATGGAAAACAATGCTTATAATAGGATTTTCATTTTCTTGTTGACATCTTTTTAAGGGTGTGGCCCGCAATCGCTTTGAGTGGAAAAAAAACTAATTCATATAGCCAACCCCAACTAACTATAGATTAAGGGTTAATTGAGTTGAGAGTTGAGTATTGTTTTTTGAGTATACATTTTAGGATTTCGATGAAATTCCATTTAACTTTTTACAAATCAAATTTGGAATCGAATTTTGTGCATGTATGCATCCAGTTTCATTCCCAATTTGTTGGAAACATTATATTGTTGCAAAATTATTTAGAGTACGGATCCTTTGATTTGAATTACCGTTCAAGGACAAAGATAACAGTATTCTATTCACGGCCTAAATCCTTGCACATTTTGCTGAGATTTTGATTTTGAGAGATTATACTGGCATAGCGGTTACTTCCAACCCTTTGTTTTTAACAAAAATATTATATTCATAGATAATTCCATAACGGGCGGACCCAAATCCAGACCCAATACCATTCCATTTCAAGAGCAAATCTAATTCATCTTCTAGCTTAGAAATCACGACACGGAGGACAGAATCTTGAAAACTGACCTTTAATGGAACTGGAAGAGGAAGATTAGCTCCTTGGCAAAGACTATTTGCCCACTGTTATTGAAAAAACAATGTCGTTACTATTATTATTATTATTATTCAATAAGAAGATAAATTCATTGTAATTATATAATACTACATACTAACCTGGAAGAGCAAGGTCTCAAATCGCTGGAGATCTGCATTCAAAGGCAATTTGAAGGTCCCCAAAGAGACGCCATCTTCGGGGTCGTCATCGGCGACAACAATGCCGTCCTTTTCCGATGAGGATTTGGCCACTGAAAGAAGATTCTGGTGGCCGCGGAGTTTGGAGAACCGCTTATTGTCCCCGCCGAAGGTTAGTACGATTAGGCATGGGCGGGAAATAGGCAGAGTGGGAGTGAGTTGCACGTGGGAACCCGCATGTGTTGGGTTGAGGAGTTGCCTCATTGCACTTGTCATTGTTCGTCGCGAGAAGAAAAACAAAGCTTTGCTTAGAAGGGAAGAGAGAGAGACGATGAGAACTGTGATATTTTGGCGTAACGGGAATATGAATATGGGTTACCCATTTTTTGAGGTAGAAGACAGCCCTTCAGAACATTTTTTTAGTACATGGGGAATTTTTTAGAAGGGTAGCAAGATCCGAAACTCCAAATCTAACCTCCTGTTACAAAACCGCTGGACCAAAAGACAGACACACGACCGTTAAACTGTAAGCTGAGAATTTAGTCATTATTCTTATAAAGCTGCCCAGCGGTCGAACGCAAATTTCCATACAAGTTACTAGAAGTCCAGCACTACAATATCAATCATTTATTTCCTCCAAAAAAAAAAAAAAAATGGTTCGCAGAACGAATCTAAAAGCATAACGTTGGAAGATCGAAGATTAACAAAATATATTATTGATTGTCCAAGCACTAGTGAAGACAGTTTAGACAATGGGGGAGTGTGAAGTGTAAATTTGAATATTGAAATGTCTTAAGCTTGAGATACATCTTATCGTTTCACTTGTTTTGCCTTTCAATTAGCTTCAAAATTGTACAAGAAAACAAATTGCAAATCTCATACAACACCAGAGTGGCGAACACTAACTGCTAAAATCACAAATCTTTACAATGCAAGAGCTGTGCCTTCCATTCTTTGGAATCAAGAAACGGAGCAACTCCCTCACTTCGTGGCATCTAATCATTATGATGAACAAGCTTCAAGCTTAGGAAGGAGACTTCGCCATGCATCTGCTATGCTATTTGCTAATCGTGCCTATCCTTTTGCAAATTCATGGAAAGCAATCCCCATGTCCTGCGTTTTTTGTTCTTGAAAACAAAGTATCTCTTCATTCATCAGTCGCACAATGTTCTCAAATCTTCTTGTTGCTTCCTCACTCCCTGCCTTCAACTGCATCAGAAAAAAAAAAAAAAAAAACATTTAGCTCGATAACCAAGAACCCCAAGATAGTAAGTGAAGAATGCACATTTATGTTTGGATAACTTACCTCCTTGTACTCAATCTCAGCCCCTCCCACTTTATCAGATCGTATTAACATCAGCTTGTCACTGCAGAAAACATTGCTAATTTAGAAACTGCAGCAATCCTCCAGCTCATCCGGAAAATCCCAATATAAAAGGAAAAATCAGAACTTTCCCATTAAAATGGGACCCATTAAAACGGGACACAGTATCTTCCAAATTCTGTAGTAGCATTCAATAATCAAAAAAGATTCCAAATTCCGTCCCCTTTTTTGTAAGTAAACAACATTTATTAACGACAGTTGAGAAAGATTCTGGATAATCTAGAGACTTGTTTTAGTGCAAGCAAATAAATATTAGCCATAGCCTGCAGTTCCATTTTATGCTAAAAGACCTCTTTTTATGAACAATATTAAAATGCCTCAGAGTAAAATAAGGTAATAGAGAAACCCAAAAGCAGAGCACCGAATTGAAACATTACCAATCTGCCAAAAGAAAAATACATTTACAAAGGACTCCAACATTATAGCTTTACAATTACCAGTAGAGATTTACCAGGACATGGTATAAGGTGTTAATAGAAACGGCAGGCTTCAATTTCTTGTAACATTTATTGTCGTTTTACTGTATACCACTTCTATTTTTTTATCATGTCAATGGTAATATTACAGGTTACCATTCTAGTAACAAATATAATGAAACTAAGAGAAGAAGAAAAGGTGATGAGCCATACAGATTTATTTCCTTCAACTTCATTGTTTCGGCCAGTTCACATTGATGCCTGAAGGCACTGGCCCTCTCAGCAATGGTTGCCTGTTTTAAAACAAAGACCCAAGATCAGATTTGCTTCCATGACAAATGGAGAATGGACAAGAAAGGGAGAGAAAGGAAATAGAAAATTAGGGCAAGCCAAACTCACCTTAATAGAATGCACAGCACGAACATAATCTTTCAAAGGTTCTTCAAAATTCACTAAGAGTTGATGCGCCTGCAAAATCAAATTTAAAAAAAAATATGCTTGAAGATATATCATCAACCTGATCAACTCTTCAAACAAAGTCTCCAGTCACATAACAGAACAAAATTATGAACGTGAAGGACGAGAATCCAACTTATCCCTACCTCCTTCTGCAGCCTAACAGATAAGGTCTCTGATTTTGCCCCAAGGTCAGAGAATGCCTTCCCAAGTTCCTCTTCTTCACAATCACCGAGAAGCTTGGCTACCTTCCCAAAATCCAATAGAGATTGCCCCAATTCTGAGAATAAAAACAATCATGTCACAATTAGTTAGCTACATTACAGTATAAAGGCATTGAAGCTTGAAACGTGACAATGAAAAAACAAAGATCATGCACAATGCATTATAATAGAATCTTTATTACCTTTGTGCCTCTTTACAAGACGATATGCATGTTTCTGAGATTCAAACAAGTGGTTTTCAAGCTCAAAGATGTAATTTTTCAACTTTTCATATTCAGGATTTGATTCGTCAACTGGTTTTTCCTTCCCAAGAACAACATCACTCACTTTAGTTTGCACATCCTGTCAAAAAATTAGATCATCATTGGTAGATCAAATAGCATTGCCTAACAGATTTTGAGGGAGTTCAAATATTAAACATTGTAAAAGTGGAAACAGCAGTGTCTCTTCCATTAGCCTTAAACAATGATAGATCACTCCCAGGCCTTAGAAACAAGGATGGTGGTGTTATAACCCTTCTACCCTAAAATTATATATGACTTTAGATGTTTCTTTTCATGAACAAGAGCCTTATTACCTGAAGGGAACCTTTAAACTTTCTCTTTAGAGGGAGAGCTTTAGTGAAGAGAATGTATTACAAGCAAGTAACGGAGGAAGGGAGTTCATGGAATTAAAAGAAATAAATGAGCATTATATAAGAAATGTGTAGCAAGAAAGTGATCATAATATATAACAAATTCATAAAATTCAGCAAGGATGTGATGACATTCATAAAACTGGATGTGAGTTAGAAGAAAATTTTGAAAGAACTTCAAGTACTTATGAATTACCCATGGTTATGCCATTAACTAAAGAGTTAACCCACCAGAATGTTCCTCCTTAGGAATCTCTAATCCCATTCTTGATAAATCTAATTATGATCATGTTTGTATAGAAAACATAGCTCCCTCTAAATATCCACAAAGGTCTAATAAGGGTGTCCCAAAGAAACAATATGAACCTGATCCTAAAGCTAATATCAAGTACCCAATTAACAATTATGTGTCCTCTCATAGATTGTCTTGCTTGTATGCACTTGTTCTTAATCAATTATCTATTGTGTCTATTCCTACTAGTGTGTAGGACACATTAACAAATCTAAATGGAAAAAGGTAATGAATGAATAGATGGAGGCTCTACAAAAGAACGAACTTGGAAACTTATCACATTACCTAAAGGAACGAAAACAATTGGTTATAGATGGGTATTCATAGTAAAGCTTAAAGTAGATGGAAGCATTAATAGTTATAAGAGTAGTGGCAAACGGGTATATGCAATGGTATGTGGTGGATTATCAAGAGACGTTTGCATGAATAGCTAAGACCAATATAATTCACATTCTCATTTTGATAGTAGCAAATAGAGATTGGCCTTTACAATAATTTGATGTAAGGGATGTCTTCCTTAATAGAGATTTAGAGGATGAAGTTCATATGGAATTACCACTGGGAGTTAAAAGCACTTCTTAATGTAGCAATGAAGTTTGTAAACTGAAAAAAATCATTATATGGGCTAAAATAATCACCTAAAGCATTGTCTGAAAGGTTCTCTTCTACGATGAAGGTTCAGTTATAAATAGAGTAATTCGGACCATTCTTTGTTCGTCAAAAATAAAGAAAGAAAAGTGATGGCCTTAATTATGTATGTTGATGATATCGTCTTAATGGGACATGACTTGGATGAAATGAAAGCTTTGCAAAATTACTTGGCCACTAAATTCAAAATGAAAGACCTAGGACAACTCAAATTTTTCTTAGGGATTGAGGTTATGAGATCAAATGAGGAATTTTCCTCTCACAATGAAAATATGTGCTAGAAGTTTTAACCGAAACTGGAATGCTTACTTGCAAAACCAATCGAAACTTAGAGGTTTTCCAAATCAGACTCCAACAGATAAGGGTTATTATCAGCACGTGGTTGGAAGGTTAATTTATTTGTCTCATGCAAAGCCAGTTATAACTTATGCGGTGAGCATAGTGAGTCAATTTATATAAGCATTGAGTGAAGAGCATATGAATCTTATGTATAGACTCTTAAGATACTTGAAAAGTGCTCTAAGAAAGGGATTGTTATTCTTAAAGAATGAAGTGTCTAACAATGAGGGGTTCACGAATTCAAGTTGGGCAATGGATCAAATTGACAGAAGATCCACATCTATTTATTTTACCTTTACGGAAGGTAATCTTATTACATGGAGAAGTAAAAAGCAGAAGGTTATGGCAAGATCAAATGTTTAGGCTGAATTTTAAGGTATGGCTCATGGTGTATGCGAATTATTACGAATTAAGAGTGTGCTAAAGGAATTAAGTATTGAATATGAACACCTATGATTCTTCATTGTGATAACAAAGCAACTATTGAGATTACACAAAATCCTATACAACATTATCACATGAAACATGTTAAAGTTTACTCTCATTTCATCAAAGAGAAGCTTGATCAAAAGATTATACAATTTTCAATTATTCAATCTGAAAGTTAGTTTGCTAATATGTTGATAAAAGTAATTTCAAGAAAGATCTTTCAAAGTATAATAAGAAGTTGCGTATGATAGATATTTATGTACCAACTTGAGGGGGAGTGTTGGCATGAGTTGTGATTATAATAATTAGTATTAGAATTACTCCTTGAGATCTAGTGAGTTGACTAATCTTGTATAGGAATATTTAGTTTTTTCCTTTCTTGTACAGAATATAACATATATATAATTCTCCAAATTAAAGAAGAATAAATGAATTGAAAGAATTATTCACAATTATTGTTTTACAATAATAACTCTATATTTTCAAACTAACAATTGAATATAAAAATATAAAATTAAATTCATTAATATTATTATATAAAAAGGTAAATTAAAAATATGAATTGGCATAATATTAATTATATTCTATAAACTACATTTAAAATGAAATATGACTATTAAGATGTTTTAAACTAAAAAAGGTTTATGCAAGATCGTTGCTTCCACATAACTTCTTCCTTAGTCATTAAATCTTGAATTAATTTCTCAACACCCTTTGCTTATTCTAAAACCTCATTCTTGTATCCTGGCTCAAAGAAGGGGATCAAAATACCTTCTTTTTTTTTTTCACCAAAATCTAATCACAAACAAAGGAGAAATCTGATTACTAAGATCTATAATGAATGGGGTTATAGGTATGATCAGGAAAAGGATATGGAAAACATTTTTGTTTCCTATTTTCAGGATTTGTTCTCCTCATCGAGTCATATGGATATGGATCTAACCCTTAGTAATGTTTAACAAAAGGTGTCTTTCTAAGATGAATGCTTCTCTCTTGGAGCCATTTTTTTATAGAGGAGGTTGTTGTTGCCTTGAAGCAAATGCACCCATTTAAAGCCCTAGGACACCAGATGGTATGTCAACTTTCTTTTATAAAAATTTTAGTCTGTGATTCAAACAGATGTGATTGATTGTGTTCTAAACATCCTTAATAATAAAATTTAACCTGTCATTTCCTAACTCTACTTTTACTACATTGGTACCTAAAATTATTTCCCCTAAAACCCTAAAGGATTTCAAGCTTATAAGTCTTTCCAATGTGATCTTCAAGATTATAAATAAATTTATTGTAAAGATACTAAAGCCTTTTCCCTCCAAAATCATTAATGAATCCCAATTTGCTTTTTACTCCTAGTCGCTTTATAACTGATAATGCTTTGTTTGCTTTTGAAATTTTCCACTCAATGAAAAATAAGAGATTAGACAATAAAGGTCAATTTGCTCTTAAAATGGATATGAGTAAAAGATATGAAAGGGTGAAATGGAATTTTCTTGAGGCTATTATGCTTATGATGGGTTTTCAAATTGCATGTGTTGAGTTAATTATGCATTGTGTGAGATCAGTCTCTTACTCTATCCTTATAAATGGGGAACCTCAAAAATCTTTTTTTTTTTTTCTAGAGGGCGTAGACAAGGGGACTTTTTATCTCCCTATATCTTTTTATTTTATGTAGACGGTTTCTCATCCTTGTTGATTGTAGGGAATAACTCTGGTAGCTTTCACGATACAAAAATATGTTGGCATGCCCCAACTATTTCTCACTTAGTTTTTACAAATGATATTGTTTTATTTGGAAGGGCTTTTGTTGCTAAGACACTTAAAATCTATGACATCCTCAATGTCTATGAGCATGTTTTAGGTCAAAAGGTGAATTTAGACAAATCAGAAATTGTCTTCAACTTAAATGTCCTAGTTCCCCTTCAGTCATAAATTGCTAATGCAACTAGAGTGAGGAAAGTTGACAAGCATGTTAAATGCTTGGGTCTTCTAGTAATAATTGGGCATGTAAGGCAGGCTATTTTTAATTCGATTGAGGATAAGGTACAGGAAAAAACTCAAAAGATAAAAGGAGTACACCTTATCTCGAACGAGTAAAGAGATCTTAATCAAATCAGTGATCCAAGCAGTCCTAACATACCACATGAGTTGCTTTCAATTAGTAATTACAATCTGTAGTAGAATCATATCTCTAACGAAAAAACTTCTAGTAGGGCCAACAAGTAAGGGAGAGAATAATTCATTAGGTGGCATGGGAAAGGTTGGCTTTTTCTAAAAGGTTTGGGGTATGGGATTTAAAGACTTGTAATGTTTCAACCATGCAATATTAGCTAAACAATTTTGGAGGTTAATTGACTTCAGAAGGATCATTCCTACATAGATGTCTTAGGGCAAGATACTTTCCTCGTTCAATGGTGTTGGATGTTCTAATTAGTTACCAGCTTATCTATACATGGAGCAACATTTTTTCAAGCAAGCCTTTAATGAAAATAGGAACAAGGTGGTTGGTGGGACATGGTCTTAGGTTCGCATTTGGGGAGATAGGTGGCTTACAAAACAAAATGGCTTTAAAATATGGTCTCTAGCCTCTACACTTGATCTCCGGGCTTATGTGAATTCCCATTTCTTGATGGAAAGCGAGAGTGGAATAAGGAACTTATTAAAGCAATATTTTTACATTTTGAGGCCTAACAAATCCTAGACATTCTTTGTCCACAAGGGCCACTAGTGACTAGCTTATATGGCACTATACCAAAGATGGAAAGTATTCAGTTTGTAGTGGTTATCATTATATTTTTCAACTACAAAGGACATTGGTCAGTGGTTCCTTAGATGGAGATTTAGAATCCTCTTTATAATTTTAGTCATGTTGGACTAGCTAAGTCATACATTCGTCAAAACTCTCTTTTGATATTGACAGTATAGATTGATATGTTCTAACATCAATTTTAAGTTTTGATTTTGCAGATTTTTAGATAGATTTGCATTAAAAGTTGTTGTCCCTAGGCACCAAGAAGGGGGGTTGAATTGGTGTATAAAATTTAAAATAAAGATGAGGAGAAGAAGAAAGAATAGTGAAGACTCAAAGATTTTATAGTGGTTCGGGCAAAACAATCCCTACGTCCACTCCTCAATCTCTCAATTGGGTATTTTACTGAGTCAATGGTGTTTTTCAAGCTCACACCCAACTTACTACAATTTGTGTTTTAATGGCTAACACACAACCTTACAACAAAGTGTTTT